>WAAD01023241.1:84857-100736 GCA_013389945.1 Fregata magnificens
CGGCGGCGCGGCTGTCCCATGCGGGCCGGCCCTCCTCGGGCCCCCGCGGCAGATGGCGGAGGTGGTGGCTTGCTTTCCTTGCCTCGTCGCTCATGGGGCATGTAAAGTTGGGCTTGATAGCTGCAGCAGAACCATTTGATGGCCGATCTCCAGCCGCCTCTGTAGCTCGTGGCACACCTCAGTGTCGCAACATGGGCCGCGCATGAGAGTAAATGGGAACAAAACTAGCCGGCAAGCTTGGCTTTTGTTGGGCTCTCTTGCTAAAGTGACTCTTCCGTATATATCACTGATGTGATTGAATGTAATATAACTGCCTGTCACTGGTGTGGTTGAATATAACGTAACTGCCTTGTGCATTAAGAGTATTTAAACGTGACTATACAGGGATACTTTTGCAATTTGTGAATTATTATTTTCTCACTGTGCATATAAGGCTCCTGAGAAACAAAAACTAATGATCTTTTTTACAAACCCTGATGTGTTTCACCTGATGCATACTGATAGGTATATTGAGCGGGACAGCATGTTTTTAAAGTCAGAATTCTTTAAGGATGTCAGCATATTGATCTACATGGTTTTTCTAAGTAGGCTAAAACTTGACAGGTGAATCACCTTGCAGAACGTGAATTGCAAAAGGCAGTGTTATTGCGCAGTTTGTGTTACAAGCGATGCTGCACGTCTGTAGTGCCTTGCCACTATGCTACAGTGTCAGTGGGGGTTTTGGAGTGGAGACCTTTCAGTGCCTGGGGTTGGTTTGTTTATGGTTGTATGAGTGTTAATTTGACAGTGCACTTCCAAGATTTGGCTCGGGACTATATTTTTTATCAAGTGACAGACCTTGAGAAATGGAGGCAGGTAGAAAAATAGTAACTATACTGAACTACTACAGAAGTAAATCTTCATATAAATTAGGTCCAAGATTAAATAGTACTTAAACCAGTCTCAAACTGGTATTGCTCTAAGAAGATGCCCTTGTAAAATGAAAATATTCTGTGTGAATTAACATCTAAGCATTACCATAGGCAAGAAATAACTAACTAGATCACCTTCTCTAGGAGCAGTTCAGGTAATTAGAGATATGGCTTAGCCAAAACTCCGAAGGAAGTTGTGAACATAGCTAGACAGTTTCCCTTCTGTACTGGATGAAATTAGCGTCAGAAAATACATTATATTTACTGAAGTTATAACCTGCTGTATCCAAGAGCACTGTTAAAGCTGTAGTCATGATCATATGCAGTTTCAAACTGTGCCGTTCAAAAGCTACAGTGTACTTTTTTAATGCGTACCATGCAGCTGGATTCCTGGGTGCTTCAGATCACTCTGGTTATTAAACAGCGGTCTGAAATAAATATCATCTTAAATTAAGCTGGTCTTGTAACTTTCCTTCCATGTGGAAACATGCCCCATGTCTCATGTGATGCATTTCTCTAGATGAGAATGGAAAGGTCAGTATTGCGGCCATTCCTACAATGTACTCTTTCAGTCAGTGCTATTGTAATTGTGCAGGAAGAGAACGAGATCTCAAGGGACGTACGCTGGGCCACAACTGTGAAGTGCTTGGGCATCTAAATGATCCTGTGGGCACCTGCTCCTCAGAGCTAGATGCTTTCAGTCCTAACCGTTGGTCTCAGATCTGCGCAGGCTCAGGTTTTTCCCCGTAATATTCGCTGAATGCATTGAGGTCTGCTGCTTGATGTGCCTTTAGTTTTGACAGTGTTGATTAGTTAGGTGCCCACGCTGTCCGGGGGTCCAGAAGCGAGGTGTTCCTTGACAAGTTGCTCTTGGAGAGCCCAAGTGTCTTCAGATTACATATAGATGATCATGACCGCTTAAAAAACATGCAGGGGAGTATATTGCCATGCTTTTAATGTTTTTTTTCCCCCCTTCTTATTTTTTCTAGGCTTTGTCTAGAGCTGTTACCCTGATGTGAAGAGCTAAGTTCTGAATTTGCATCTTTCATTTCTGAAGAGAGTACTAGAGCCATAAACCTGTGTGTTGTTCTGGGCTGGTGGTCTCTGACTCCTTATGTAGGAAACTGTTTCGCCTTGCTTTCAGTACGGAAATATTCATTAGGTGAGCTCTGGTCCTACAACTCAGCTGCTAGGGCATGAATCCAGGAGTGGAAAAGTTTGATTTCTAGTCCTTTTTCCAGCTGTATGTTAAATATTGAAAATATATTTGCAGAATACATGTGGTCAAGAAATACTGAATTTCAAGAAAAATACATTTATTATTAAAGTGTCCCTTGATTCTTGCAAATACTTATAAAAATCACACCTACTAAAAATGCTGCACCCAAAGGGTACGTTGGACTCCACAGAAGTCCCATCAATTCCACTGCCCTTCCCTGCACTTAATTTAGGTGATAGATCCCCAGGTGATTAAATCCTCTTTCTTCTTATGCTGTGGAAAGAGTGAATGTGGGCAGGATTGTTCAGTCAGTCGTGTGTGTGTAGGCTATTAATTTACAATGTCGGAGAAGCAGCTCAGACTCTGATCTCTTTTTCTTTGTCCTAATCATCAGGCTCAGTCATTTTCCTTGTTTGTTCTGTCACTTGTGTTTCCTATCAGCTGATCTGCTTTTTGCTCAGCCTCTGTTCATCGGACTTGTAGGTGTTTCAGTTTCAGATGTACATTGCTCTAAATGCACTCCCCAGGGTTGTGGGTTGGCTGTGAAAAGGGCAGTCCTGCTCTGGCCCCCTGTTTTCCCCACTGTGCGTTCTGACCCCACCTTGTGCAGTCAAGAGTGAGTTGGAAAATACTTTTTAAAAAAAAAAATGTTTGTTTATTTTGGTGGTTTAGTTTTGCATCTAATCAGTGAGCTCGGCCAACTCATCTTGCAGCTGCATGTTTACTAGATCCAACAGGAATGGTTGTTGGCAAGGGAGAGCCGAACTGCCCCTCTGGTAGCAGCCAGCCCTTTAGGCAAGTTCAGGACAGGCGGATGCAGTCCCCATGTGTGGTGGGCAGAGCCAGAGGACCTGCCTTAGAAGGGCAGCCTCCATTAGGAAGCCAGGCTTTGGCTAGCTTAGGCCTACTGTCTTCCTGTGAATCCTGCGTGCTTTGGCTTATACCAGAAGTACCCTTTGACTTTGGTGGAAACATTTATTGAACTTGTTTGCTTGATTAAAATGCTGTTTACTTCATTTAGTGAGTTTTGCGTGATGCGTATCCTGACCTATTGCTCCCCTCTTTGGACTCTTTTTTAATTTTATAAAAGAACGACGTTGTTTTCTCTGACTTGCTATCTCCCAAGATACCTTAAGTCTGGTAAATATTCTCTCTCTAATCGAAGTAGGACAACACCCAATCTCTGTCAGCAGAGAACCTAAGGTTTCGTCTCTTTAAAGTGAAAGACAAAGCGGCCTTTGACTGGAAGTAGGACAGGCTGAGTTTGGGTTAACCCATGTTGTCATTCTGGTTAGTAATGCTATTCAGGCTCCATCAGAAAGATTGGTTATGCAGAGAAAAATCACGTGGATAGCCTTTTGCAACCAGGATGAATCTAATGAACCTAAACTGAGGAGCCTCATGTGGGAACAGGTTCAAATCCTGGGTTTGGTTTGAACTCATCTGTGTTGCATCATATCTCTTACTCACGTTAATACACCAAACCATGCAGAATTAGTGAGGACACTTCTCTTAAGCTTAGTATGAGTGTTTGTTTGCCTGTCATTGCAGCTGAAGTTTACATTAATTCAGCGCCAAAAAAAAATTATGTCAGCAATCTGATGCTTATCTTTCCTGTAAATTGTACCCTGGTGATTTTGTTTTGAAGCTTTGTTTTTCAGTGATCTAATAGCCACACTTAATCTGGAGAGAACAGATAATTAGGCCCCAAACGAAGGCCCTTGGTGTTTCGGGGGTTCTTGTGGTCATTGCAGTGAGATTTGGGTCTGGTCTGAAGAGCAAGTTCTGGAGATGCTGCTTTGGCACTTAAACCAGCTTTGAAGTCCAAGAAAGCGATCTAGAAGGACCATGACCCAGTGGCCTCAAAACCTGTTGGGCACTTTAATTAATTTGGTACCTATGCTTTGGAGCCTGGAACTTGGATGTGGACTTGGACAGCGTGCTCCAGCCTGGGCAGGCGAGTGCCTGGCTCCCTGCCCAGCTCCCCTGGGTGCCGGGCAAGGCAGAGGGCAGCGTGCTGGGCCCCGGAGCCCCTGTGGCCTCATTGGCAGGGTGTGCTTGAGATACGTTAATGCACACGTGTAGCGCCTCAGCTTCGTCTGAAGCATGGAGAGCTAGGAGGCTGCTTGGCTTTTGTGGGCAGCCTGGTCATCAGAGCTGTGGGAGTGTCCCTTCCACCTGCAGGAATGCAATCCCTTGCTCCCACAGAGCCCTCATGCCTGCAGGCCGAGGGGGCTGGATATGGCCTTGTCCACGCTGCTTGTTGGAGCTGGGCCTGCATGTACAGCGTCAGGTGGTTCATGTGGCCAGAAGATGGCCCAGGGCTTGGCAGGGGCTGGAGGGGGCAGATAAAGGGGGGGCTAAGGGCGGGTTCGCTTTACAAAATTCAGGCATGCAGTCCACTGTGTGTGTACCTCTTCCGATGAGGAAGCACCTGCCATGCAGAGAGAGGGGTTAGTCAGAACGAGGTTTAAAAGTAGCTTGAGCTAGTAGTGCTGCTGTGGTTAGCAGTGAACTAGTACAAAAACAAATTGTGTTTCCTGTTTCTGAGGGATTGATAAAACGTTGTTTAGTACTGATCCTCTAGGTGACAACAAAACATTCTCAAGACCAGTTTCATTTTGCAGTAGAGGAAAATTCAAAACCTTTTAGTTCTAGGTTGGGTTTTTGGTTTTGGTTTTTTTGTCCAATTTACTTTGCAAAATGGGATTGTCGGCCTCTAGATTAGGAAGTCTCTGTCAGTCTCCCGTTCAGGTTCTTTGTCTGCTCAGCGGTGACTAGCTAAAAAGTTTCCTCCATGAAACCGCGATTAAACACCAAACATCTCCCTGAATCATCCTGGCTTTCATTCAGTTCAATGGTACATGTATTTCCAGATCTAGTCTCACCAATGTGTGAAATCATACTCAACAGGTAAAAAAACCCCATACATTCATGGTGTAGCTATTGTTCACTTTGTTTTAAGCAAATGTCTCCTGAGGGGAAAAAGGGAATGGTAAGTTCATGCTGCCAACTTCTGCTTTCAGGACCTCTGTCCTCTCAGAAAGGAGCGGAGCCCCACCACGGTGCCCCATAGTTGTAGCAGCATTTGGCCACTAATACTTGGAATGTTAGATGCTCCCATAAAATAGAGGCAGTTCTGATTTCTGCTGGTTTCTCCCAATGTCTCTGCAAAATTCTTTAAAAATACCTCTTTTATGTAGTGCCTGGTTACCACTCATCTGCCTGGGCAGCTGCCAACTACTCCAGGCAGTACAGCTCTATGAGAGGCACTGCTGGGGCTGTTAAAAGTGGTTGTGGGCCCGTGGTCTGGGTGGATTTAAAGCAAAAAATAATAAATAGTTGTACCTGATAAAGATGGGATCCTCCCGGACTTTTATTTTAAAGTGTGTTTAGGCAGCTTCCTGAGCTCAGTGCACGTGCCCTGCAGAGCCATACTCCCAATCTGTTTTGGATTTGAATTAAGATCAGTTCCCATTTCCTGTTCTCGAGTCATTCATTTACTCTGTTGTCATCTATGAGATGTCCTGCAGTCACCTGTTTCCTTTCTTAATCTCAGCCATAGTCTTTTAGCCCTCATTTATACAACTTACATATTTCCTTCCTCTCACCACAATGCTGTAACTGGTTCTAGAGTGACAATGCAGAGCAGAACTGCTGAACAGGGAACCTTCATCCTGTGGAAACGCCATAATTTAAAGTGTTTTGTTTTCATCATGAAACAGGATAATAATTATATGTAAAATAACTATTAAATATTTAATGTAAAATAACTAATAAAAAACTGCTTCACCTGAAACAAAGCAGTAGATGTGTGTATGCATGTGTATATATGTATATAAAGAAATATTCCATTTTGACTCTTGTAGGTCAACAGGGTACCCTTAAAATAATTTTAATAGTAATGAAACTGTATTTTTCCATGCAAAACTGTTTGGGTTTTCTTCATTTTTCATATATACAGGAGGAGCTATTTTTCATTGGCTGTCTGGATATTGTATGTGTCTCCGTGTGTTTTCTGTGTGGCTCCATGGCCTGGGCAGAGGCTGAGTAGTCCTGGATGCCATTCAGTGCTCTCTTTCAGTGTTGCATTGAGTTGGTTTTCAAGGGCCATCTTTTCATAGCTAGACACGTTTAGCCATCTTGGGGAACTCCACTGCACAGGCAGATGCTCTTGCCTAAAATACCTTCTTCTTGGCTGTCCTGTTGAAAAACGCACCCAGATGTTTCCAGTTCTCTTTGGTATCAGGGCTATAGAGGGACTGCTGACAGTTCTATTTTTGTGGCTTTCTGGCATTATTGCAGAAGGAGAAAAAATTGGATTAAAACCTGACACAGAATACATAAAGAAAGTCTTAAGTTTTAGGTTAGATTATAAAGTAACCATCGGTGATTGTCATGATTTATTCCTAATCTGCTTAGAGCGAAGGACTTATATGTTGAATTCTTTCCATGTTCTCATCAAAAGCCAAGTTATTTTTATAGATATTTCAGTCTCTTAAGTTGTCTTTTCTAGTGTCCTGACTTCAACTCTTGCTTTGCTGTTTTCCATCTGAGCCCAGAAGGATCTGCAGTCTAACATAATGGTTTTATTCTTTTGCGTTTACTGCCCCAATACATACCATATTGTACCTCCTTGTCCAAGTCAGTGAATTTATCTACAGTTCAGAGGAACAGTGTTGTCAGTTCAGTAATTGGATGAATTGGTTACTTGCCTAATGCAACATTAGGAAGAAACGCTATCTCTATCAACTTTTACAGCCCAGAGCACAGGGGATTCAGCATATTAAAATCCCAAGTTTTAAGCTTTATCATGGGATAGATTTATAATGTTCCCTTCTTAATTCAAATATAAATCTCGCATGAGAAAAATTGGCTCAAATTTATGAAAATTGTTCTTTTGGCCCTTGTAAATAATATTATTCATCTTCTGCATACTGGGGCAGGCTTGGATTAAGTCTGCATTTAAGGGCTGCAGGTGCAAGGCTATAACGCTAAGCCAGAGTCAGGGTGTCCCTGGGGTCTGTGTCAGAAGGACGACTTTGGATCGTGTACTGGTGCCAGGGCTTGTTCTCTTTCTCCAAGGGGTGCCTGGAAAGCAGAGGCAGTTGTTCCTGTAGCGCAATAGCTGAAGCACACACACCTGCTCAGCTTTATTTTTCTTCAGGGAAGTAGGCAAGAGCAATTAGTTCTTCTTCGTGACGTACTCTCAGTTTGGTGGTCTGTGCCTGGGCTGTGTGTGCAGATGTGCTGAAGGCTGTTTGGCCTCCTCCGGTCTGGAGCCCTGGGAAGAAGCAGCTGCTGAGCTGAAGGAGACCGCAGCTAGATTGCACAGTGCTCTTTCTGTCGGGTTCAGCTCAGGGCCTGCATGAAGGGAGACATATATTAGATCATCTTTGTCTGGGCAGAGAGGCTGGAGGGAGAAGGGAAAGTTGCAGTGGGACACGGCATGGTCTCTCACAACTGCATGTAGGAAGATGTGGCTGTTCCAAGCAAAGCTTCTGCCCTGGTGCGGTTAGAGCTAGACTTCCTTGGCAGGAGAACATATAAAGCAGCTCATGGGATCACAGTGCTTTTACCACTATGACAACAGCTCAGCTAAGAATTGACTTCCGAGGTGGTTTTCTTTGCCTCAGGAGAAGCCTGCTAAAGCTGAATAAGTATATTTTTGTACAATTGTCACATCCTGACTAACAGCAGTGAAGTATTGAGCGCTCCCGCTGATTACAAGGGTTTTAAACTTTACGTGCAACTGTTCTCTAGGAGAGCCCAGCAAACAATATCTTACCTGAACACTACGGCAGTCACCAGAGGGACTGTGGAGGTGCTCTCTGCAGGCTCCCATCCTCCTCCTCTTCTCCACTTCCCCAGAATATAGTCAGGAGGATGCAGAGGCAACAGTGGACCAGTAACAGTTTGGGATCTCAATACCATACTGTGGGAATGAGAGCAATCTTGCCCTTACAAGTATTAATTAATGAAATATATTCTCACCTTAGATTATCCTGTGACATTGTTGAGTCTGAGGTGCACAGTTCAGTTGTGGTATCAGCCTGAATAAAACTGCTCAGAGAAGCAGCATAATGTTTTGAGAAGAACTGTACAAACCAGACTTGAATGGTGTAAAACCTACAGGTTTAAACTTGTCTGTATGACTTGCTTTGGTCTACTTAGCTTACTGAAGAGAAAGGTAAGAGAAGGTTAGATTCTATTCTTTTAAGATCTGAGTGAAGGAAAGAAATACTACTGATAATTAACACTCTTAGTATAGCAGACATAAAAACTGGGGAAAAAAAACTAAGCTGGAAATAAGAGTTAAAATATTAACAGTGAAGGCGATTGGCTATTGGAATATTTTCTGAAATAAAACCCAAGTGTCTTCCTGCTTAAGTTGCTCAGTGTAGTGCAGGAGTTACTGGTTGAAATCCAGTGGCGTCAGTAACTGAGGAGGGTTGGACAAGGGCGCATAATGGGCCTTCTGGTCTCAGAAAGTAAGGTGCTGCTGTAAGTGTACGAGCAAACTGTAAGTGAACAAGAGGAGTTTGCAGACAGGACCATGCTGTTTCGGACCAGTGGTCCCTTCAGTTCAGTTTCCTGTTTCTGGGATCAGTGAGAGGAACCTGTATAGCTTCCCCTGATGGGCTGTTGTGCCATCACTTACCAGCGTGGGAAGGTGCTTCCTGTGCCTAGGCAGTTAGTGGTTTGTTTGCATCATGGAGCGTGACACTTCTTACCGTCTATTTCTGTTACCAGATTTGTGTAACTACTTAAACAATGCCACTAGGCTCTTTGCCCCAGGAAAGCTGTGCAACGGTCCATCATAAAATCCCCACCATCTAAGCTAGGTTAATGATGCATAGTCTTTTTTTTTTTCCATTTTAAATATGTAATTACACTTTTTCTTCATTTATTTGCTGCACTGGAAGAGCTTTGCATCTCTTCATTATGTTTCTGTCAAACCGTTTGTAAGACGTCTCTCACAAGAATGCCTTTCTGGTTGTGTCTTTCAAAAGCTTTCTCATAACTTCTCTTTTTCTGTTGTGTTATTTCAGCATCTCCTTTGTGATCCACTGCTTTCAGGGTGAAATCCCTTTCTCTTTCCAGGCACAAAAGAAAGGAAAGCCTCATGTTTTCTTCATTTCCTTGGAAGGCAGAAGAACTGGAATAATCTCTTGTGTGCAAACTCCCAGAGCTTTCATGCTTTTCCCCGAGTGGCGGTTACAAGCAGAGAAGGAAGGTGCATGTACACACACACACCCACTAGTTACTGCAGGTGTCACTCTTGTGGGGTACTCCTGAAACAGGCATAGATATGAGTCTTTTATCACGCACCTGGTAGGTGTGTGTTGGCATGACAGTTTTTGTTTCCTTTTTTTTTCCTCTTCCTCCAGACAACCTACTACTGCCTAGGTTTATAATGAATAGGAACAAAAGCTTGTTGTCCTTGATGCATCTTTCATGTGCTCAGACCCACTTGAAGTGCATCTCTCCTCTGTGTGGATGGTACAAATCAGACCTGCCTACAGCCCCCAAAAAACTAGGGCTTTTTTTTAAACCATGGACTTTATGTCTTTGGCAAGTGTATGCCTGTGCATGGCACTATGTGTGTAGGTGAGTGCATGTGCTGTCCTTGCTGCTACAGCAGCAAAGTACATTGAGGCAAATTTCTCAAAACCGTTTAAGCTGTTTTACTAGTGTTGACCGGTTTTGAGATGCAGTGGTCACAAGCCACCCCTCTTCAGACGAAGAGCTGTGCTCAGACTGGTGCAAAGCTCCCAGATGCTCTCCCCCAGAAACAAAACTACAAAACAGCTGGCCGTGGAAGCTAAACCTTTTGCAGCATCTGCACTGTCAAAGGTAGTCCATCTGACCTGCAGCAGAAGCAGCTTTTGCTGTGTGTATTTTTGTTAATCATCTGGAGACCTGCGGTGGTATTGTTATGCTCTTTGAAGGATTTATATGGCTGGGATTGACTGCATCTCCTGGATCTGAAAGGCAGAAAGGCACAGAGGTAGCATAAACGTGGTGTTTGGCTGAGGTGTGAACTGGCAAGCTTGAGCTCGCCTTCTCCACAGGGCAGATCCTCAGCTGTTGCAAAGTGTCGTGGCTCCACTGGGTCTACTGGAGCTGTAGACAGTTATGTCATTCGAGGATCTGACAGGACAGGAGGAAATGGCCTCAAGTTGCACCAGGGGAGGATTAGTTTGGATATTAGGGAAAATTTCTCCACTGAAAGGGTTATCAAGCATTGGAACAGGCTGCCCAGGGAAGTGGTTGAGTCACCATCCCTGGAGGTATTTAAAGACGTGTAGACGTGGCACTTAGGGACATGGGTTAGTGGTGGGCTTGGCAGTGTTAGGTTTATGGTTGGACTCAATGATCTTAAGGGTCTTTTCCAACCTAAATGATTCTGTGATTCTATGATCTGTCCCAAATGCTTAATAACAACTGATCATCCCTGTTTCCAGATATTTTCTTTTACACCTCCCGCTTTGTGTGGACTTACTGCTACTAGAAATTTTGCCGTGATGTGTTTCTGGAACGCAGATCTGAGAATGTGTTTTATACATTTATGGCTGACAATATAAATCTCATAATGTTTGAAACCTCTGGTTTAGCCAGCTTTCCCAGTTTCAGATCAGCTATTTCACCTTTGTGTCTATTGTGTAGTTTTAAATGTGTTACCTGATCAACTCCTATGGAGCAGTGCTGTGACTAAATGCAATAAAAATACATCAGCAGCCTACAGACTTGTTGCAAAACACACCCTTTCATCATAAGGCAGCAAAGACCTGTCATTTCTTTTCAGACTGCTTTCAGCTTTTAATATTTAATATTATGATCATCCGTTTTCTATCATGTTCTTTTCATTTAATGAGTTGTTGAAAATATTTACTTTCTTCTCCAAACATCTCTGTCTTGTAATCATTCTGGAGGCATCTGGAACTGAAGTCTTCGATACTGTGTTTATCTGATTTTAGCTCATTCAAAATTTCTATCAGAGAAATCTGGAAATCATTAAGATAATTTATGTTCTTCATGTAAACCCATTAAAATAGTAGTGATTGTAATTCTCTAGGCTCTGTGTATGTGTGTGGTTGGTTTTTAGACTTTGTTGTTTCCAGGATGTTCTAATAACCTTGGCTCTCTTTCTGCCTTAGTGTGGAAGGACTATTGCTGAGTTACATTTGATTATCTTATTTTGGCTTGATACTGGGAAGAGAGAAATGAAAAAGCTTACTGAAATTGGTGGAAAACACCAAGAAGGAGAGAGAATTTGAGACAGAGTGACAAGATCTGGGTTCAGTTCCCTCTTCTGCTGCAAATGATTTGATTTCTCTATATCAGTTTTTTTGTCTGAAAATCAGGGATAATTCTGCTTTTCCTCCTGTCCTTTTCTCAGTCTAGTATCTCCAAAATGGAGGATGTCTTTGACATATGCATATTGCCTAACAAAAACTGACCCCAAAACTTAGAGGTAGGGTCAAGGAGTCCTAACGACTTGTTAAGAGGGGTGACATTTCTGGGAAGTCAGTACTGCGTTGAAATTTGATGGTGCACCTAACAAATGTCTCTACGGTTCAGGTTTATTTGGTAAATTTATTCCCAGACAAATGCATGTTAGTACAACCTTTTAACAACTGTTAAATAATATACTGAGGATTGTTGGGTAGCTGACACCAGCAAAAGGTTCTGGCATGTGGGCGAAGCTTAACCTTTGATAGAAATGTCAACTCCTGTGAAGATCATGAAATACTTGTTTAATCTTCTACAAGATTTTTGTTCATTTTCAGTTAATAAAATATACAACAGAACCTGCTAAATTTCTCTCTGTCCCACATGGCTAAGACAAAACTTTTGCATGCAGTGGAAGCTGTATAACTAATCGTAGGCAACTTGGAAAATACAGATATGAGAAAATAAATGAACTGGGAGCCAAGCCATCTAATTTACTGCCAGGATTGCTCTTCTGAACTAAAACAAAAAACCAAATACATTTATCTCTGTAGCTTAATTAAGTGAATTAAAACTTTAAAAAGTAATTGAGACCAACCATGTTGTGATTTCATGAACAAAGCAAACTGCTCTAAGCAGAATGAGGGAGCACTGTGTCTAGATGATCTGTCCCTCAGCAAATGCTGTCATTTTTTTGTAATGTGGCTGTGGTGTAAGTCTAGGAACACAAGCACAAATTTTGTCACTGAAACCATTATATTTTTTAAGCTAAAAAAGTAAACAGTGTTCTAGTCTCTTAATCTTGGAACTTTCTTTTAAAAATACTGTATTTAAGCTGAAACTGAATTGGAAACTCTAAGCTATGTGTCTATATACTTTGGCATTGGCTACCGATATTACCTTGCCTACAAAACAGTAATGTGTAAATAATGTACCCTCTTCTGTAAAATAGGCAGTGATGAATTGCTTTATATTTGTCTCCAGATAGAAAAAAAATGTATGAATGTTTGCATATTGATAAATGGGGGAAAAAGATAATGGTCAAAGACTATCACAGGTTACTTGGTCTTACTGTGAAAAACACGGTCATTTTTTTAATGATAGAAGAGATGTAGAATTGCATTATTACTGTTATATCCTCAATATCCATATGTAGCCCTCTCTTTCTAGGTAAGGCACTCAACCCCGTGATGGAAAGGCAACTGCTTGTGACAGATGATTTATATTTGTTTATTTGCTCACATTAGTGGTTCCAGCTAAGCAATTCTGGGGAAAGAAATTACTACCGTGAACTGAATTTGCTCTGATGCAGAAAAACTAATTTTTCCACTTTATGTAGCTGGAAAGCAGGGCGGTTACTAACATTTTGGTTTCTTCACCAGCAGTAGCGAATAAATTCAATCTGGACATTTTGAGATAAAAGACTGTTTTGCCTGCGCAAACTGCCACTGAGGCTTAGATACCATTGTTGAAAAGCTTAGAGCAAATGAAGCAGCTGTTTCAGCCCAGTTTAAACATGGTAAACAAGAGTAAAGCATATTAACTCCAGCTGTGTACTGATAACAGCTGGGAAGGAAAATCACTGCAAGGGAACCTTAAAGTAAACTTTGAATTCTAGCAGGCTTATCTATCATGAGTGCGCCTCTGAGGGAGGAGCAGCAGTGAAAATTTGATCCTTAGAAACACGGCGAATTTAATGAGAAATTCCCGTGCCTTTTTTTGTGCTTCTGTAAAGATGCAGAGCAGGCTCTGGAGTTGGTGGCATCGCCTCTGAAGATTTTTCGATGCAGATCTCATACTGTACTTACACTCACAGGCAATTTTGAGATCACTGAGTGATGGATTCTGTGCAGAGTAATGGTGTCCCTTTTAAAGCAGGATATTGCACCGCTGCCCTGTCTGGTTAGAGACTACACTGTAATCTCTTCAGTAGTGTTCTGTTTTCCAGAATAACATGTATGAGTATTCAGGCTACTTCTGAGGTTTTTGTATTTGGGTCACTTGCATTTTGTTCATTTTGGTCTATTGAGCACAAAGAGCAGTATAAAACTAGAGGAAATAATTAATGTCACTTAGTGGTAAACCCAGCAAAAATTATTCAGAGAAATTGTGTTAATTTCTCTATTCCCATATTCCAGTATTCCCAAATATTCCCTTACGTCCTTGTTGCATAATTGAATAATGCTTTATTTAAGTTTAGGTCTAATGGGAATATATTTTAAGAATTTCCTTCTAATCAGTATTTTGTGATAGCTCATGATTAAGAATAATTCTGGAACAGTTATGTAGTTGTAATAATAAACCTTCATTATATTTCACACTAGTATTTTAAAGACAACAAGTTAATTCACGGCTTCCTCATGAAGCCACGTGCTCTCAGTAACTTTGCAAAACCCGTAAGTTACAACATAAATAGCAGTGCTGAGGTACTGTAGAGTGCAAAAGAGCAGGTCAGTAAGTATATGCTGTGTTTGCTCAGTATTTGCAAGTTGATACATCCATTGATAACTTTCAGTTGCACCCTGCCCATGGAAATAAATAATGTTAAGACAAGAAAGCACACATTTTCTAAGTTAGATGAAATGTCCGTAGCTTAATATCTCCACTTGGCATCGATCGGAATTTTGAGGGGCTTTTAATGAAAGTTTAATGAAGTTTTGGGGATATTAGTGTTATTTCCACAGTATTTGTGTGGTTCGCTAGCTGTCTTTGAATACACATACACAGAAAATGACAGCACTGTTCAATCTGCAGGTGGGAATGGCTTCTGTGCTGGGTGGAGCACGGAAGCTTTCAGCAATTTCTTGTGATTCAGATAACTGAGCAAATGTGTCCATTTTTGTGTAACTGTCATCTTCTCTCTGTGCTTTCCCCCTTTCTCTTACTTTTTGTCTTCCCCATCCCTTCAGCTTATGTTCATGTTTTGTTTGGTGTCTTCTAACCTCTGTGGAATTGGAATCATGCCTTGGGTACGTTCTACAAAGAACCTTGTGTACTTTAGGTACATGTAAAAGGACTAGACTTAGACAGCTAAAGTTTTGGAGAGGAGGCAACGCAGATGTCTGTGTCCTTCTGAAAAGAGAACATAAGGATATGAATAAAGACATTTAAATGAGGCCAGTTAGTATTGTCATAAAGTTCTTCTAATGTTAACCAGCTGTTATAGACTTGTTCTCATTCTTTAGTAGATTACATGCTGCTTATTTTGCTGGAAGTCAGCGCTCTCTATTTCTGTATGCATAGCAGACAATTATATAATAAAACAGGTCTTCAGTTTCATGTGTATACAATTATGAGAAAGCAGTAGTTCCTCAAAGACAGAAATTTTGGCATAATTCATAAAGGGTGTTTTCAAATGTAAAGTACGGAGTATGTTGAGTGAAAAATGTAAACGCATATGGATGTATGTGAAAATAGTACATGAGCGAAAGAGGATAGGAGAAACATGAACAAGGGAAACAGAATAAAAACCACATCTTGCAAATGACTTGACAAGACCACATCAAAACAGCTGTAAAGCTGAGTAAACTCCAAAGCCCAGTGGCACACACAAATATGAGGAGAATTTTAGTGTTTCTGAAAGACAGGGACCTGTCTGAGTGGGTCACTGAAAGTACTTGGATGCCCTAAGTTGAAATGATTATCTCTTTCCTTGTGCTTTTATATAAAAAATAATTTGTTTCAGTGAGAGAAATCTGATGGCTCTGATCCTTTTATGACTGAAGTAACTTTCTCATTGACCCTGGGACTGTGTCCAATAAGCAATTGTCTTAAATAACTGATAATATTGCATTTTGATTTCAGTTATTCCCATCTACTATGGTTTGTTTTATTGTGTTTTTCAGGTTCGATAGCTACACTGGATCTTTGATTGTGGTCTCCTCTAAATTGCAACACTGAAAACAATGGCAACAGAATGTATAAAAAACTGCTGTAAATTGTGTTTCTGCATGGACAAAGAAAAAAATGATCGTGAGTTCTGACATAATGACATCGACTAAGGGTTTTGCTCTTTTGGCTTCATTAGTGATGAGATTTCCCATTAATAATGTGACTGTGTTACCCCTGATAAACTTGAATTCTTTTACCAAGAATTTATCCAAAATTCTTTCCATACCTCCACTTGGAGATTGAACACATGCTTCTTAGTGTTATGAATTGGAATTGGAACTGAAAGATAACACGTGTCTGAAGTCTGCTCCTTGCAGCCTGGAATGCTGTCCAAAAAAGCCAACTTTTTTACCCAAGGTTGTGTAAAGGTCTTGTATTTTTCAAACTCTAAGAGTGAACACT
>WAAD01023241.1:100753-130544 GCA_013389945.1 Fregata magnificens
TAAAGTGGAAACTTTTTTTTTTTTTTTTTTTAACTCCCTGTGGATTTGCTGTTAGGATTTTCTTTGGTGCCTTAGTTGTTTGAAGAACTCTTCTATGATACAAGTGTACCACTTGTAAAAAAAATTAACTTAAGAGCAAGGTAGCTATAAATATAGAAGCTTAGGCAACAAAGAGCTTGCATCAGTACAGATGTTATGAAGATTAATATCTTTTTCCAGGTGCTAGTGCTGAATGCTGGTAAAACTGAATACTAGCAGCCGTTAAGGAATGTATCAAGCACAGATCCTATTAAATAAAAGAGATATGTTCATAGTATTGTTCAAAACTTAATGCACATGTGGACTGTCTGTTTTTCTTGCTCTTTATTTTTAGCAGTTTCCATGGTGCAGGAATCTGAAGCAGTAGCCGCAAGCAAGCCAACTATTGTAGAGAAGCCTCCATTGTCTTCTGTGTCAGTGAAGCGTCAAGTTGGCTGTTCAGAGGATTATCTGCTTTCTAAACTGCCCCTGGATGGTCAGGAGGTACCATTTGTGGTCCCTCCATTCAAATTGGCTTATGTACAGCCGAAGAACCTTCCTAGTATCTCACATGCTGGAGGGATTCAAGGTAAAACATAAACAGCCTTGCTGGAATAGTTGTTTAGCTTCTGCTACTCCTTGAAAGTTGTCAAGTATTCCTACTGAAAACATATGTTTGCAGAACGTTTCTAGAAGCCTGGTCTTGTTTCTTTTCTCTCTGGATGTCCAGAGAGGTTTTGTGAAGGATGTCATCCCACTATGAATCCCTGTGATGTTGCATGAATAAAACTGAAAGGGAGGATTGCACACCAGTGCTCATAGTCAAAGTAATGGAAGACGCTTAAAGGAAACAGAAGCTTTAGTGAAGAATTTATTGGAGACAAGGAAGGACCTAACACATCCCCAGCATCCAGATCACTCAAGTAAAGAAGGAGGGTGGTCTGGATTTCATGTTTAATGTACTGATAGGTTTTAACATACTAACACATCTTCCTTTTCAAATTTTGCCAATAGATAGCATGTGCTATTACATGGTGGAATTTTCTCCCCCTACCTTTCCTGCTCTTTTTGCTGCTCTTTGGGAGGCCAGGGGTCACAGATCTCAGTGGTATAAGGTTGTCCATGGTACTATGATTCTCTGCTTCACAACAATCTTGTGCTTCAACCTCTGCCAGTTAGTCCCATGCCCAGACTGCCAAAATGGTGTACGTGCAATTTAGGCACAGTGGCATTTTAAAATAATAGGAGCCTGGCCCAGTAACATGAGTTATAGGGCATATGCTATTGCTAGGCTCTTGGTCCTGCCAGGAGGTGCCTAGAATTAGGTAAGGGAAGATTTTTGGCACAGGGGCATACCTGTACGGTTGTTTTCTCTAGAGTTGCTTTGCCTCGAGGACATGATAAGCAGATAATATGCTTTTAGTTCCATGTGACTGTATTTCTTTTCTGAGGGTGGAAACCTTAATAACTGAAAAAAGTCAACCACATGTTGCATAATAACTAATGCAGTACTACCTAACCCTTTTGTGTTTGTGTGGTTTTACTCCCACTCTTCCCTCTTCTCCCCACGTCCTTGCTGTTGCTTCTTTTCTCCTCGTGCATGCCTATTATAAGACTTACTCCTCAGCCTCACCCACCCCTGCTGGTAACACTGGCGCCAGAGCCAAGCTAATCAGCCTAGCAGACCTTTTCAGTAGACTGGCCATTCTGTGCCCAATCTTTTTAGTGGGCTTTATTTGTGATGTCTGCCTCACCAGACATGGACAGGCAACCTAAGAACATGTGAGGCACTCCTCATCTCTGAGCCTGATCTTCTTCAGCCTCCCCCCTTCCCTGCTACTTCAGCAGCTTGTTCTTGTAAGTCCATACTTGGACAAGGTATGGAAATGCAGGGCATGCTCCTGGTAATCCCCTTTCTCACTGCGTCTGGGTTCAGGCTCTGCCTTCCTTTGTCCTGCCTCATCCTCAAGATACTCACAGAGAAGTCCATCAAGGACTCTGAGGCACTAATGTTCTCCAGGGAGAAAGAAGATGTGTCTAACAACCTTTAGATAAGTGCTTTCTTTGTTCATGCTGTGCTACATAATCTTATCAGTCAGTGACTTACAAACCAGTGAATTGTCTTCATTGGGAATTCTGCTTCATCATCATTTCTGAAGGACCTGGTGAACAGAGTGGCCTTTAGGCTATAAAGCTGGTAGATCTTCTGGCAGGATGTCCTGACTCTTCATAATTGTCTCTCTTGAGCAAGTATTTTAAAATCTTCAACAAATGTTTGAAAAGTGGCTCTTAGATCAAGTAGGAGGCTTCCATTTCTCTTTCCAAACAAATACTTATTTTTTAAAGTACAGCTTTTTAAGCCTCATTAAAGTTTTGTTTAAAAATGCAAAGTTTACTTTTTAGGGAGATTTTACTAAATACAGTGAAGTGTGCTGTCATTCCTTCACATTAGCCAAAGCTCCAGCATATTAAAAAAATGTATTTAGAGTATTTGCTTCTTAGACTGCTGTTAAATATCTGTAGAAGTCCAAGTTCTTCTCTCAGTTCCACTCCATTTTCTGTGCGTGTCTGACCATTTTCCTTTAGTGAAACAGGACATGCTCAGTGTTAGCTCTTGGCATCCCTTCTGAAAGCAATTAAGTTCTGGCAGCCTTTCTCTTCAATACTCACTGCAGCATGTCTCATGCTCTCACAGAAGTAAGCTAGCAGGAAGGAGTGTGCTCCTGGTCTGGAACGCTGGCTTCTCCGTCATCTGCTGTGTATCAATTCTTTATAGCCTCACTTCTAGTGCTCATCCTAACTTACGTCATGCTCAAGCCCATTATACTTGAATTCTTGCTTTACCATCTCTCATGTTCCATCTCACTGTTTTAGTTATTCTTTTTTACTTCCTCTACTAACACCTGGAGGAAAGGATTTTACAGCAATAATAGTTTGCCTCTTATGGTGCAACATGCTTGCAGAATTGAAGGCACTTTATAGTGGAGTAAAGAACTTTTTAACAGATAGGTTGAAGTCCAGGGAGATGAAGTGAAGGAAGCAAATGTCAGATCTTGGCAGAGTCCAGGTCACCCCATCCCCGTTCTCTACTGCACTGTTATATATGGCTTATTTTTGCTCCAGACAGCCAAAATGAAGCATCACAGCACTGTTCCATACTGTTCTGCTGACCAAGACGTGCATGTTTTTTCTGAAATGATTATAAATAAAGAAAAATAGGGCAGCTGTGCTGTAATGGGCCGAGTAAAGGGCTGGGATTCAAGCATTCTCAGATCTGTCTACTTGTGTCTCAGCCAACAATTCAAGTCATTTTGGGCCAGTGATTTTACCACTGACAGACTTCCTATGGAAATTGGATGACAGGGAGACTGCAGTCACAAGTTGCATTATCTTTCCATACAAGACCCTCCTGAAGGTCTAGGGGTCCATTAGCCAAGGGGGAATGTCCTGGGGGTAGGTAGCCAAATAAGTCAGAGGTTTTCTGTACACATGGCCCTACTTTTCCTGTTAATTTCTGTCTTGCTGTCTGTCTTTGGAGCCTTCTGTATTTTAACTAGTTAGGCATTTATTGTGGAACTCCAAGATAGAGTATACATAGCTTTTTATGGACAATTTAATGTTTGCTAGCACACTGTGGAAATCTGACATAATGTGTCTGTGTGTTTTCTTTACTTTTTCTTTTTTTTTTTTTTTTCCTTTTCCTGAAGTAGATAATATTGAAATATTTCGTCCTTTGCCCTGAAGGCACTCTGCCTGCCTTATGAAGCCAGGCAGCATGTGTTATGTCTGGAACTCTTGCATTTGATGTTTACTTGTGCTCTGCAGAATCTGCCAGAGCCTCATTCGGTGACCGGAAAGCAGAACTGCACGGCGTGTACCAATGGCCCCGCTATGACGTGTACAACCCATTCTATCTGGAGCATCAGGTTTCACCAGATCTGATGAGGCGCTTCCAAGCAAAATCAGATAATAGGAAATTATATGGATCAGGTGAGAAGGACTGCACCCTTACTTTTATGCCTTCCTCCCTTTCCCAAGGTTTATAGGTAAGAGAAAAAAGCCATTAGTCTACAGAAGACGTGTTTGATTATAGCAGTTCTCAAACCGGTCTGTATGCTACAAACACTTCTTGGTTGGTGAATCGATCTGTGGAGACAGCTCTGCTTGATTTCCAGCTGCGCTGTTACTTTCTGTCTTTTGGGGACTTAACATGGCTTGTATGCATCACACGGAGGTAGACAAATTGGCAAAGCAAGCTAGTGTAGCTGTCTCCGATCCACAACAGGATGCAGTATTGGAGATTCCAGCTACCAGTAATAGGAGTGTTTGAGGTAGGCAGAAAAAGGAAGTCAGGCAGTATGTTGAGTGGAGGAATGCCTGAGCAGTATATATATGGATAGAGGAACAAGCACCAAAAAAACATTCAGGAGCAGATGATAAGAACAGGTGCACAGTGGGAAGTGATGCTGTATGCCAGCTTTTTTGTAGTTTGCTTTTGAAGATGCAGACATGTCCCCACTTCTCATTGCGTAAGTGTGTTTAAGAATGGGGGAGGGCTGTGAGGTAGTAAAAGTTTAGATAGAAAGTGTTTGGCTACTTAGGTAAAAATTTTCCTCTGTGCTGTTTATTGGTATATGTATCCTATAACGAATGCTGTTTAGAGTAAAGTAGATGACTAAGTGTTGCTTGCTGTAAGTGATTGCTAAGGCAAATGCATTCAGAAAACTCACATACTCGAAGAAATGTACACACCTCTCTATTGAGTTGGAAGCTGGCAACAGCATGCATTTTTAAAGATGTTTTATTTAGAATGGGATAGCATGCTTATTTTGCAGCTGGGGGAAATGTCTCGGTGTGTGTCCTGTTTTAAAAATAATTCTGAATCACCGTAGAGACTACCTGAAAAGACTACTCCATTTTTTCTTTTTTTAAGAGAACAAAACACACATAGAATTTTAGCAGCCTTTAATGCATATGGTTTTGCTAGGCTTTGTAAGCACCTGTGGTGGGAGCCAAATGGATTTTATAAAACTGTCTTGAACATCTTCCCTTCAGTTCATCATATCTTTTTCCATTTTTCTTCAAGCTAAGTAAACGCTTCACTAGTTTTGTCTTAGTAAGCTTAAACACAAGAAAGGTCACTTAAGTGTGTCTAGAGTACAGTTCTAAAATGCCTTCTTCCTCCAGAGTGTTTTGACAGCTGTTTCAAAAGTTAGATTATTCTCTTCATGTACATCTATAGACTATTTAAGCAGAACTCTAAACCTATTTTGTTGCAGCAAGTGCTATGATACTTTTTGATGTGTGTGGGCTTAGAACTACAGAATGTGTTTATTTGGAAGGTATGAAGTGAAATTCTTGAATTTTCATGTGAAATCCCTCCTCTTCATTGTAAAAAACCCAACCAAACAACAAACAAACTGAAAAATAAATTTATTAATATTTTTCCAAAATTCTAGTTGTTAGTGGTAAACAACATATGTTTATGCTTAAATTTTTTCTGCTTTTTTATATTTTACAGACAGCTTTCTCAGTGTAAAAATTGACATTTTTTTTCCATTAAAAATGTAAGTTTTTGACAAAGGCACCATCTCTTCCCCCCCGCCATGTTCTTTGAAAACTTTAACCAGCTTTACTAGAAATAGCAGATCATTGTCTTTAAAGCGTTTTGGTGATTTGTAACCTGTAGGCTCGAGTGGATGTTTTCCAGTAGTTTGTGAAAGTCATGAATACTGAATATGGAATTAATTTCCATAACCATAATCAATTTCAAATCAAGTAACGGGCTGGTCTTTCCTATTTGCTAACATTATATCAAACAAGGTTTCTAGGGCTTGTATGATATTATAATGCTATCTACACCAGACTCAGTGAACAGCTCAGCCCTTTTGTGTCATGCACAAGAGAGAATTTGGAACTCATGCCAGACATACAGATCTTCATTAAATTTTATCTAAATGATGTTGTTACTTTCCTTTCCCTCCCATGGGTTGTCAAAACTTTCTTCATCTTTTGTTCTTTTCTTCTTCCTTGGGAAAAGAAAGAATTATTCTTTATTGTCACATCTCACAATAAGCATAATTGGTTATTTCTTTTGATAGCAATAAAAGGGAAATAAATTTTCAGTAACGGGTGATGTAATTCTATTAAGCTATGATCAGTGAATTGTAATGGAAGTCTTCTGAAATACCGTAACACAACAATGCAACAAAAAGCAATTCATTGGATCAGATAGTCCTAGAAGTTAAACCATTCTGCTTTCCTTCATTTCAGTATGGGTCGGTTTTGAAGTTGGAAGGCTTTAAAAACCTCTTGAACATTACTGGAGTCAGCAAAGATTCCTGAAACAGTGGCATTAGTTCAGCTCTCATTTTCTGCTGTTGCTGCATAATATGCGTAGACAATGTGCTTTAGCTCTGTATTGCTTCAAGGTCAAAGGAAAACTGATAGGATCTACTTAACCACCTCCAACTGCTGAGGAAACTACCCTTCTATAAAATAAAGGTCTTGCTTTTGTGCTCTAACGTGTCATCTTTGACATTGTCATTGACAAATGACTTGTTTTGTCTGAGATCTAGTAAGGGTGCAGAATATGGTGCTTTGACACTGTGATCAGTAAAGCCAGAGAGATGAGGCCAAGTTTAGCAGGCAGCATGTTTTTGCCACTGGGATCTTTACTGTGGAAAAATTTAAAAAAGGAGACCAGGCTAAGCCCCAGTTCTGGCTGACTAGATTTAAAGACAAGGCTTTTCTGGTTTGCTAAAGCATCTCCTAAAAAAACCATTTCTCTTGAGGAAATAACTTTGAGGCAGACTCCCCATTCTACCGGTGCTACCAATGTGACCAAGTAAGTTTGAACTGTTTCAAAGATGGAATTGATTAAGATATTTTAATAGCTTGTTCTCTCCATTTTGTTATTTCAGGAGAGTGTTTTGGGAAAGGGAGGTGGGGAAAGGTGCTGACGTCCTTCCTTAGATGTTATTTAGCTAGGTTTCAATTCTACCATAGGTCTGCTTAAATTTAAAAAACCATCTCAATTATTTTTTTTTCTAGCAATGACGCTTACATGATTTGTATTATTCTCTTTGCCTTTTTAGTTAGTGATTTAAGACCTAGTGCTTTGCCTGGATCATTTGATATAAGTCGTTCAATGTTTGATCTCAGAAGCCCGCCTCATCGATTCATGAAGGTGAGTTCCCCTTGTAACTGAGGTTATACTGAAAACTCAGCTTACTTGGTGTATCTCTTCCTGTTGCATTCTGTTTTCAAAGTAAACACTGAAGGGCATTGTACTATGCACTGGAAGGACTAGAGGGAAAAGTTCAACATCTTGACCAACTTCAAGAGGCTCTTTCCTGATGTCTTCTCTGACTGCTGGTGTTCCAGCCCAATGGGGCTGTTGAGAAACCCGAGTAGGCTGTTAGGCAGGACAAGACAGACAAGAGGTTGTGGTTCATCATCTTGTGATGTCTCCCATCAGTTGAAAAGTGGAACACTAGAAGTTTCCATTGATGCAAAACACACTGCATTTTTTTTTTTTTTCCAAATAATTATCTTTTACATAGAGATGAAGTTCCATATGTATCAGTGAGCAAAAAAATCTGTGCTGGCCATATGTGTCCTGTATTAGCTCTTTGCGTCAAAGCAGTAATTCCATGCTGCTGGATCAAGAGATTAGTAGAGAATGAGACAATTATTTGAAATTGCATGTTGTTTTGTTTTCGTCATATCTTGTCTCATGGTAGAATCTCTGGCTTTTTGCATCTGTTGCTCTGAATGAAATGACTTTTTTTTTTGCCCCCAGAGATATGATTCATTCTCCAGTGTACCTAGCAGTACCTCTTCCAGGAAGGATTCGCAAGGGAGTAACAGGAGTCTGGGTAATGTTTTGTTTGTTTACCTTGTAATGAAATATTTCCCTTTGCACTTGAAACATTAAGCTGTCTCTACTGTTGATGATTTTTTTTCTTTTTTGAGATGAATCTGATTAGCAAGTTAGTTTGGAGTTTACTTTGCAATTTGAAGTTAAGAGTGTTGGACTTGCACCTTCCTGTTGTCAGGAGATTGAGCAAATGAGCCTTTGAGGAGTTCTCATGCTTTTGAAAAATTCATCGCTGGATTTACTACCCCAGTGAACTAAGAAATTACAGGTGTTCTGCTAGGATAGAATGCAGCACCTTGGTCACAGCTCTAGTCCTTTTTCATGTATCAGTGTTTTTCTGTGGGAAGTGCCTGGAATCCAATACCCATATTACACTGAGAATTAGGCAAGAATATTGCAGGCAAACCTAGTATCCTTATTTATGAAAGAATGCTGGAGAATCATAGAATCATTAAGGTTGGAAAAGACCTCTAAGATCATCAAGTCCAACCATCAACTAACACCACCATGACTCCTAAACCAGGCTCTGGATTGCCACAATTACGCCTTTTTTGAATGCCTCCAGGGATGATGACTCCGCCACCTCTCTGGGCAGCCTGTTCCAATGTTTAACCACTCTTTTGGTAAAGAAATTTTTCCTGATATCCAATCTAAACCTCCCCTGACACAACTTGAGGCCATTCCCTCTCGTCCTATCGCTAGTTACTTGGGAGAAGAGTCCAACACCTGCTTCACTACAACCTCCTTTCACGTAGTTGTAGAGAGCGATAAGGTCTCCCCTCAGCCTCCTGTTCTCCAGACTAAACAATCCCAGTTCTCTCAGCCGCTCCTCATAAGACTTGTGCTCTAGGCCCTTCACCAGCTTCGTTGCCCTTCTCTGGACACGCTCCAGCACCTCAATGTCTTTCTCATAGTGAGGGGCCCAAAACTGAACACAGTATTTGAGGTGCAACCTCAGCAGTGCCAAGTACAGGGGCACGATCACTTCCCTGCTCCTGCTGGCCACACTATTCCTAATACAAGCCAGGATGCCGTTGGCCTTCTTGGCCACCTGGGCGCACTGCCCACTCATGTTCAGCCGGCTGTCAACCAGCACCCCCAGGTCCTTTTCTGCCGGGCAGCTCTCCAGCCACTCTTCCCCAAGCCTGTAGCATTGCATGGGGTTGTTGTGACCAAAGGGCAGGACCCGGCACTTGGCCTTGTTAAACCTCATACAATTGGCCTCGGCCCATTGATCCAGCCTATCCAGATCCCTCTGCAGGGCCTTCCTTCCCTCGAGCACATCGACACTCCCGCCCAGCTTGGTGTCATCTGCAAACTTGCTGAGGGTGCACTCAGTCCCCTCATCCAGATTATTGATAAAGATGTTAAACAAGACTGACCCCAAAACTGAGCCCTCTGGAACACCACTTGTGAAGTAGAGATACTGCAAAATAAACCCCCAAAAAAGAATCAAGTTCCCATGAAAATCACCCTGCTGGAAGTTAGAATTTCACCCAGTCTTCTCAAAAAGAAGACTGGGGGGCAGTGACCTAGTTTCAGTCATGACAGAGAAACACTGGATATTAAATGGCTCTTCAGACTTGGAGGAAAGTGTAATAGTAAAATGTTTACTAGGCTGGAATTGAAATCTGAGAAAGATAAAAAGCAGGCCAATTTATAAATTTAACAGTGGAAATGATTAATCTAAGGGAAGTAACAGATTATAAATGTGTTCTGGGTGTCTTGGGCACATGCTTTTTTTCTTTCTAAAAGTTGTTCTAGTACAACACAAGTTATCAAATTCAGTAGAGATAACTGAGGTAAACATGAAGGCTTTTAGCTATGCAGAAGGTCAGGATATAGGACTTCCTGGATATTTTGTCCTTAAAATGTAGGTGTTAAGATATTTCAAACTTGTTTTGAAATAAGTTTTCAAAGATAGGCAGTCCACCTACTAATGAGTTCCCTTATTCTTGGAATGAACTTTTAAGATGCTGCATTGCTTCTAAAAACACTAATTGACTTTCTTCCATAGATACTATTACATTATCAGGTGATGAACGAGACTTTGGAAGACTGAATGTGAAGTTGTGTTATGCTTCTTCTGTGGAACAGATTTGGATCACAGTTTTACATGTAAGCAAATATAACTTGATTATTATTTACTCAAATGGCTATTTTACTGTACCTAGTGTTAATTCTCATTAAATTTGGCTCTCTGTTACTTTAAGGAATACTTTTAGGAGAAAAAGAAGATTACTTGTAAGTATTAATATAAACAAAGTTTAGTCAAATGTAATAATGGGCTTCATTCAAAGTATCTTCCTTTTTTTTTTTTTTTTTTTTTTCCTGTTGCAGTCTATTCTGCTGCAGTCAATAGTAAAAAGTAGCATATAACTCTTTATGTTACTATACATATGTTTTGATTGTGGAGTGAGGAACTGTTCAGCATAGATAAGAAAGCTGAGCTGGTCCTAGGCTGGTCCTGCTGTGGAAATTTTCCTGTGGAAATTTGAAGGCAGCAAATTGGAGCAACTTTGGAGGCAGTATTTAACTGATTTTTAAATCGAACAGTTCCTTCAGGGCAGAACCATAATAGGACTTCGAGCTTCTTGTGGCTTTTTTTGTTAGCCAACATGATACTGTTATGCCGGCTGTTTTATACACTTCCAGGAACTGTGAATAATTTTTAGGCAATGGAACTCTTGAGTAGTCAGAAACCTCATAACTACATCAAGTGATAAATACTACGTAAGGGATTTCATGATTTATCTGTTGTCAAATTGCCACATAGTGAAATCATTGAAATCTACTGAATAACTTTTTACCCTCTGGTTGTGAAAATTAATTATTAAATGATCTGAAGTGACATGATCATTACACTGGCTCTGATTTATATTCAATATTACAGGAATTATGCATAATTCTAGACCAGTGTAGAAGATACCGTTTCTAAGTTGTCTGAAGGCCTGAGTCTTATATTATCTAAACTGACTCTGTTTTCAATATTGCAGTGCAAAGACCTGAGCTGGCCTTCTGTCTGTGGGGAAAATCCTCGTATCTGTGTCAAGGGAATTCTCACACTGCCCAAACCAGTGCATTTCAAATCTTCTGCCAAGGAAGGGTGCAATGTAAGTAGAGGCAGGGAAAACACCAAGAAATCTGTTGTCTCCCCCCCCCCCCCCCCCCCCCCAAATAAAAGTCAAATGTAAATGGATTTTTGAAATGGATAAAACATCCACTCTGATGCCATATTTGCTGCGGTAGTTGCCTAGGTTTGGCTTACTCCCCCCCGCAACTTCTGAAGACCCTGTTAAAAGCCTTGTTCCACTTCCTCCCCCTATATCCTCTCTTGCATTGTACTGTTGCCCTCCTTCTCTCCAAAGTCTGCAGGACAGATACGCTCTTAGGGGACTGAACCATGAGCTGCTGGCCTTGGCAACTCAGTGGTGGGGACTGGAGGAAGACGGGGCGTACCTGTAGGTGCACATTCACCCCAGCGAAAGTGGATGATGTACTGCCTCTCACTAGGGCAGGAGACAAAGTTTATACTTCCTCTACAGAATGCAGTAAGAATTGGTCACATGGGACAAGACTCCTGATAGTGGGAGTAAAGTAATATTAAGGGGGTGGAAGGTAAAGCAGCATAAACCTCCCATAATGTGAGTCAAAGGTGAAAGAAAAAAAATCAGCAGGAGAGACTGAAGCAAAAGGCCACAGGAGAATTTGCTGTGACAATGTGTGTATGCTGTTGTAAAGCTCCCAAAGAGATGGCCCCAACTTGTTATGGTAGTGAAAAATAATCCAGAACTTTGTCCCTGCCAGGGTGTGATAATGACATGGTGAGTCTGTGGGGGGTTACCCCTGTAAAAGCACACTTTTCCATGGCAACCTAACATGGTAGCTGGGAGCAGTGGCTATAGGACCAGGAAGCCTTGGTTTCTAGGTTTCGGGCTCGGTGCGACTCTCTTACGATGGTGATGTTACCCCTCTGTTTTTCTTTCTAGGACATTGAATTTATGGAAACTTTTGTATTTACTATTAAACTGCAAAGCCTGCAGGCTGTCAGATTGGTATTTAAAATCCAGGCACAGACTCCCAGGAAAAAAACAATTGGAGAGTGCTCCTTGGCACTGCGGGAACTCAGCTCAGAGGAGTCAAGTCATTGGCTGGATATATCTCCTCCTTCCAAAGCACCTGTAAGTGCCAATACTGCAAAAATATGTTGTTATAACCTAGAAAGAGTTGCTGGAAATGAAAGTAAAATAATTCAGTACTTATTCAATGTTAACAACAAATAGGGTTTTTCTCCCCGCCACTTTCTTGGGGAGAGGCATTTTGATGGGGAAAAAACGCAGACTTTCAAACTCTGCACATAGCTGTTCTGGTCATAAACTGCAGCTGTTTCTGGGAAAAGAGCTAGAGCAAGCTCTTCCACACCATGGCCCACAGCTTGAGGGAGGGGCATTCTGGGGAAACGTTCAGCACAGGATACCGGGTAATTGCCTTTTCTGACCAAAAAAGCATCAGAAGATCCTTAGGACTCACAGCAAGACCTCAGAGCAAATGGAATCTGCTTTTGTTATGGAAGAAAAGTGCTAAGACCTTCAGTGGCTTGAAACTGCAGACATAGCTATGTATTTAATGTCCAGATTGCATGCTGTGAAGTAATAATTCAGACAGTTCATTTCCATTGGCGTAATATGAAGCAGGTGGTTTTCACAGTGGGATTTCCTTTCCCCCTACCCTCACTTTGTTTGTTTCTTTTACAGATTGTGTCTAGACATCTGTATTTACAACAAATTAAACTTGAATTAGCAATTCAAAAGCAAATTTTATCTAAGTGTGTCTGAGTAATATGAGTGATACTCTTGATTTCTAACATAAGTTACACTTGACATTTTTTACTTCTAACAAGAATAACCATATTGCTTCAAAAGCAATAAGATTAAGTGAAAGGGGAAGCTGGTTTAGAAACTGTTTCACCCCAATGTGAATTCCGGAATCATCTCACAGTTTAGAATTATAGAATCATAGAATCATTAAAGTTGGAAAAGACCTCTAAGATCATCAAGTCCAACCATCAACTAACACCACCATGACTCCTAAACTAGGCCCTGGAGTGCCACATCTACCCCTTTTTTGAACGCCTCCAGGGTTGACGACTCCACCACCTCTCTGGACAGCCTGTTCCAATGCTCTGTGTGTTGGCTTTCCTCACCATTATATCCAAGAGCCCTCCAGACACTGCTGGAATTCATCCCTGTACTACCCCGTGAGGCAGCAAGCTACCCTACTTGACAATAGAGAGCCAAAGCTCAGAGGCAAATAAGTGGCTTCCTCTCAGGGTTACACAGAAATTTTGTGGCTGAGCTGCAAAGAGAATTTGGGTCTCTTCGATGAACTGGAACCTGACTTCTCTTTATCTGACCTGTTGCTCTCTCACTTGGTGCATTTTGCTTCACTGAAGTGCGGTAAAACCTGAAGGGAACCGGGACTAACACAGTCCTTTTAAATGGAGGCTGTCAGGAAAGCTGGGTCTCCGCTGGCCTTCTCTTGCTGCTCTTACAGTGTTCAGAGTACATTAGCATCTGACAGGAGAGTAATGAGGATGCATCAACACAACTTTGTCACTAGCAAAAATTCTAAAAAAAATTCAGACTGGAGATCTCAGTACATTCAGCGTGTGTTTGGGGGCTGTGTGTATGTGTCTAGGCATGTAAAACACAAGTACTTCCATAACATAGGAAAATCTGCGGCATGCAGTCACCCTAAACATTCATGACTAAGTGACAGGGCCTTGTATCTATGGAGAGCATTGCTTATATATCCATATTGCAAAATGCAGAAGTGTGGGAGGAGAACTCCGAAGGTTTTTGTGTTAGTGGAGCATACCTGGTCTCTCACTTCCACACCCAGGTTTAGTAGAGCTACAACTGCATGTCCAGTTTCCCCTGTGTGTGTCTGCTCTTACCGTTGAGGAATCTTTCCCAGGTGAAAACTGAGGACTCGCTTATTTGTCCAGTATCTCTGGCTGCAGCCCACGAGGGCTATATGCGCGCTGCATATAAGCAGTCCATCAGTGGAGCACGTGTACTGCAGCTATAACAAGTGCAAGATGCGCTTACTGTGCATCTGCAGGTTGTGTATACAACACATGCTTATATTTCTGTCCAGGAAATCCCAGATAGAAATGTGGGAGCCCAACATATGACAGAATTCCTGTGTTTCCTGAGTGTATATGCAACTTAATCCGGATGTTATGGCAACATTCTTCTGCTTGTAGGCGTGCTGCGCAGAACTTCAAGTAGGAACTTGTTTTCAAGCAATAAACAGGAGGATTCAGTTACAGATTCTTGAAGCACAAAACCTTCCAGTTTCATCTACACCACTGTCTTCAAGTAAGTTACATCAGCTGTCTCATGCCTCCTGTCTAAAAGCATTTGTAACAGGTAAATTGCTGCTCGAATGGGTTGGCAATTCGTCAAATTCTTTACAAACCTCAGACTAACATATTGTGCAGTAGATTTCCATTGCCAAAGCTTGTTTCCGCAGATGTCTTACTTGATTACTTTTTGTTTGGTTTGAAGCTATGTGTTTATGTATTTTGGAAGATTTTTATCCCAATATTAATCCTGACATATGAGAGCTTTAGCTTGCACTTGCTGTTTGGATACTGTGTCAATCAATTCAATATTATTGAACATACTCTGTGTGACTATTCAGGAAGGCTGTTGTGCAGTTCTTTTGACCAGACTTTTGGGAAATTGCAACAATTTGAACCATACATGTGGATCCTGTCAGTTTCTTACTGGATGTGTTTGAGTAACCCTTTGTGTGCTATGCCTTTTTCCCTCCCTTTTGTGCTAGATTTCTTTGTGAAAGTTGGAATGTTTAGTACAGAAGGACTGATCTATAAGAAGAAGACTCGCCTTCTGAAGTCCACTAATGGCCAGGTGAAGTGGGGAGAAATGATGATTTTTCCAGTTAGCCAAGCTGAACAAGGAATTAGCTTTCTCATCAAGCTCTACAGCAGAAGCTCAGTGAGAAGAAAACACTTCCTAGGACAGGTTGGTTTCTGCTAACTAGCATGATATCCTTTACTTAAAATCCAGTTCCACAGGTTTCTTGGTATGAGTTTTAAAATACTTTAAATAAGGTGGCATATAGCAAAATAGTAAATTCCAATAAACTCTTCTGGATGTAACCCAAGAAAGAATAGTACTGGGTTCTTAAACATGCACTGACATCAGAATGGGAGTTGACATTTGATTTTGCTTTTTAAAAGAGTCCTTAAATCATTTTTGTGTGGAGTATTACTATGTGAAAGATTCCTTGCTACAGACAGACATAAGATCTCTTCCTTGCCTCTAGGCTTTCTAAAGAAAACAAACATAGCACTCACGGGAGCTCCACAACTTACAATGTACTGTACAGAAAGGGGGTGTGTTGGTTTACCATACCAATACAGTTACAAAGAGGTGTGTGTAAAAGGAAATACCAACAGCTACAATATCAGAGTGCCTTCCTGGGTAAAGCAATGCTGAAATCAGCACAATATTCTAAATATGTATGATCAAGTGATAACATAGGTGAACAAACACAAAATTGTTTTTTAGTTGAGTGTCTTTTTTTTCTCTCTTTTTTTTTTTTTTTTTTTTAATTTTTTACAGCTGGAACTTCTGTGGTATCTCTTCGAAAGCATTTGTGTGATCATATTTATTTAACCACCACAAAACTTGATAGTCTGGTGTCTTTTTATTCTCTCTGTCTTCTTCCCCTGGTGGTTCTAATTTACCATCATCCTGTCCCTTCTTTTTCTCCTTTTCTTCATGGTATAGTGAGCCATAGCTGTTCTTAATGCTCAGTGTTTTCCCTGACCCAGCTAGAGTTAGTAGCAGAATTTTAATATATGCATAAATGAATATGCATGTAATGAAGTAGAAATTCATTTTTGAGACCCCAACTGTAATGTCCCTTGTCAGATGAAGGACTGCGCTATCCTTAGGTACAGAAAATGGTACTGTCCCATTCTGGTGATGTTTCTTGTGCCTGCTGAAGATGTGCAGTTATAGAAGATGCCGATGTGCTATAAAAATGATGTACCAGCAAGAGTGACCTTCCTCCATTTTATGGAGCCTCATGTCACACGTATTCCGTCTTTCTGTGATTCCTGTTGGTGGCATTGGATTTGGAATAGGAGAAGGAAAAAAATTGTTCTGTTTAGTTGTGCTACTTTGGGACAAAAATAACTGGGTATGATTTCGCAGTCACTTAGCAGTTTGTGAGATAATCTCAATCTGACGAGTTTCATTTAATCATGGATCTTATTTTTAAGCGGAGGAAATGAGCTACTTCTGCTCCTCAGAGGTTATTTGGAAAAGGTTGTTTCAGCTCATGCAGGCAGACATTGCCACATAACACATAAAGACATAAAATATGGCTCAGGGAAAAATGTACTTTGAGCAATTGGCTGGGTAGCTGGAAAAAGACGAATATAGCTGGATCTATTAACTTTGTTCTTCAGAGAATGATGTTTAATTGGATGCTGCCCTAAGCAGACAACACTTAGATTAGGCTGCTTTTACAGGCATGTCTTTAATCATGAGCAAGATGTATGTTGAATCTCTGTGGATGAAACATCAGCTGCCTGTGGTATTCTGGAAGACATTATTCTCACTTCTTGAGGACTCATGCCTCAGCAGTGTAGGCTAAATGTACTTTATGGTGAAGGTTTCTGAGAAGTCTTAAAAGGACTCATTCTTGGAAGACTTGAGGAAATAGGGTCCTGTAAATAATGATACCTACTTACATAAGCAGAATTCTTTTGGCAATGGAGGCTGGTGATAATGTTCAGGAGGAAAACTTCCTACTTATACCTCATTTCCTCGTTTAATGGCCACTATCCATTAATTGAGTACCGCGAAGGACTCTTACTGCATGACTATGTGTGGTATGGGCGTGTCAGTAACCTCTGTGGAATGCAGGTTTGGCCCTGTCTGTTGGAGTGTGCAATTTGAAATGCTCATGAAAATGCTGGACAGCTAGCTTGGGATGCCAGATGGCTTGCAGCCAACTGGAGTTTGAATGCATAGAGCCATTACTGGCCCTGATGAGCCCTTGACCCCAGCACATGCATTTGAATGGAGCAAGGAATGCTTGACTTAAAACATCTTATTAAGTAGAGAAACATTAGTATGTAGTGAATTCTCTATTTATTTAGAGGCTAAATTTAAACCCAGACTCTCTGTGTTCCCAGCTGAAAGCCAAAATATGTTAGTCCCAACAGAACTGTATTTGTTGCTATGATGCTTTGGTCGCAGTCTACACGTTGTATCTCATTCTACACTTCCATGCTATTTATTTGGAACTAATAAAGGCTGGGCCTCTGTGTTATATCAGGAAAACTCAATTTTATTTTTCTTTTTGTTTCTTACTGCAGATCTGGATAAGTTCTGATAGCAGTAACAGTGAAGCAGTAGAGCAGTGGAAAGATACTATTGCCAACCCTGAAAAAGTTGTTGTTAAATGGTACAGCATTGGTCCATCTTGAAGACTGGAGATAAACTCAGGACTGGTTTTTCTACAAAGATATTCCTACGCTGTTTAAAATAGTATAAATAAAAAGAAAAATATTGTCTACAGAAGTTCTTCAGAAGGTCTCCACTGCATCACACCTCCATGGTAACTGGGAAAATTCAGAGCTTCACAAAGAGAAATACTGGCTAAATACTACTAAGAGGAAGACTTAGGAATTGGGAAAAGTGCTCATTCGATTTTAAAAAAATCCACCTTGAAAAATATATTTTTGCCCCTTTCAGGCTCCGTAAGAGCACAGAAATCCCATCTTGGAGAGAAGCAGCTTGAATCAGCATCTTCTTCACTAGTCGCTGACGTCATCCTTGTCTGCAATCTTGTCTTTGGCAGACTCCAAAGTCCATGGGAATTAGTCTGGTCTGTGGCTTGATCCTAGGTACCTGTGAGCGTCTGGGGTTGCACCCGTGTTGACGCCATTTGACCAGAGTAATGTGTGCCTCAGCGAAGGGGGAAAGCTGTGGCTGTAGGAGGGGGCATAAGGGGAACTACGCAATAAGGCTGTACCCAAAGGCTTTTCTAATCTCCATCTTTGATGAAGGGTTGTTCGGTACCCTGACATGCCTGTACCTTGGGGTTTCCCCCATCCTCCTCTCTAAACAGAGGGATTGAAAGAGAAGAGTTTCTCTGACTGTGATCTTTGCAAGTGGGGCCCTCCAGACTTCCTCTGTTTGGGTGAATTCTGGTTGGAATTGGTGGAATAATACAAAGAGGCAACGGCCCTGCCTAGGATCAGGGCCAATATTTTTAGATAAATGACTTTCTTATATAGAATTCTTATACATAAACCACTTCCTATCTAATCAACAATGTTCTAGCATTTGCTTACATTGCTAAAAGCCAGACTAACATGTATGAAGCAGTAAGCAAATATTTACTGACATAAGTGCTTTTTGATATTAATTAAAATGCAGCAGAGTAAGGGACTCGGACTTTGTTTAAAAGATGGGCTACTACTGCACAAGTATTTTTTACGTCTAGGATGCTGAAAAATTATGTGTGGGAGTCTATTTTTGTTACTTGTTTCTAGCAAGAAGAAATTAACGTTTTTATTGCAAATTACATTTTTCGTACAAAATTCTAAGATTATTTTTTCTATTAGTCCTCATATTTTCAGGAGTTTATTCATAGTTACTTTTAAGGTGGGAAAATGCCATGTATATAATTGATAATATATACATCTAAAAGCACAGACCTCTTTGCACTACTTGAACTACTGGATTTAAAAAATACATATAATCCATTAAATCCACTGCCTACACATTTATGGTTGGCTGTCTGGACTGTATAAATACATATGTTCGTACAGATGCCGAATAATTGTACCTTTTTTATAACTTGGATCCCGTTCAAACATCTGACATGAACTAGAGTGGCAGTGAGAGCACTTGCTGCTGGAAGGCAAAGGAACAGTGGGGAGCAGAGAAAACACTGTAACAGGAAAGCACGTTGTATTTAAGCATAGAGCTCGGAGCATCTGTATTTTCACTTTTTGACTTTGAGTAAGGCTCAAGAAAAAATGGAATCTCTTAGATTTTTTTTTTTTTAATCCGCTGATAATTGAAGCTTTTAAAAGTTCAACCATCCATATTTTTGTTGTTGAAGTTTAGTATTTTGAAAATGGGCAAACAAAAGGATTTTCCCAGGCTCTTACATGTTCTGCTTTTAGACCAGTTTTACAAATGAACTGTAAAAGTTATTGCATGTTACTCAGGGAACAAACATCAGTTCTAGCTCTTACTGACACTCTTCTCAAAGCTCCCAGTAGGCCCAGAGGATCTTGACTGACAGTGTGAACTTCCAGCCAGTTACATCACTTGGGATGAGCCTGACCTGTTGGGTAAAATGAAAAAAGGAACTGGACCGAGCTGATATTCTTGGAGTATCTTTACTTGAATATGTGGATCTTTTTTATTCATTGTGGCTGAACTGCAGTAAACAAAAGTGCAAACTGTTTCCTTACGCAGAATGCTGCTCTATTTGAAAGAGAGGACAGGGAATATCCCAGTGTTTTGGAGGCTTCGATTACCACGGAAGTGGTTCTACAGAGATTGCCAACTCAGTGGACACTCTGTAAAGTGGACTTTTTGGGCTGTTTTAGAACACTTAGCCTTTTAAAGGCCTAACTAGTAATGTCTCCTTTTTCCTATGTTAATATTTAATCTATGTGTTTATAATAAAAGTTATGAACAGAAAATATTCCATCTTTTTCTCAATTGTTTATACCAATGTTTACCAGCATCTCAAACTGAAGTTCAAGTCCTACCTTTTTCTCTGAGAAGATGCCAACTAAGGAACCATATTTCATGTCGCATGTAGGGGAGTTGACTGCTAACACATTGAGGAGATAGATAAGGCCTCTCTTTGCAAGATGCGCACAGGTACCAGAGCACCCTGAAGAATGTACTCTGAGGCACTGCTTCATCCCGTGCTCATTCCCAGGCTTTGGGGTTTTCTGCATTTGTGTGTGCATTCCTGTACGAATTTAATGAATTCTTAATAGTTGGCTAAAGACACTGTGCTTTTTTTCTACAAAATTGGAGCATTTAAGTTGCTTGTTGCCCAGATTTGTTCCTCAGTTTGTCCAGAGCACCACAGTGTTCTTGAGGAAACTGATTGTATTTCAGGTTTAGAAAGCAGAAAGTCCTTTATTTGTCCCACCACACAAAATTTGGGGCTGCTTGTTACTAGTCTCAGCTGACTCAATGCACACTCCCTTACTGAGAGCATGGCAGCAGAACATGGGGATGTCCGTCCTTGTGTGCACTCCAGCCTTCTTGTGTGTAGCGGGGGAGGGAGGGAAACAGGCAATATGCAGCTGCAATAAGATGATGAGGAAAAGACACTTAGGTTGCACTGTTTTGGCTTTTTTTTTTTTTTTTTTTTTTTTTTTTAAACTGCTGTGTCCTACTTGTGTCCTAACAACTGGCTCCCAAGATCCTGAGAGGAAATGAGGAATTCTCTTTGCTTTCACTACTGAGAAAAATCATCTAGGGATGGAGAGGGACCTGCCCAACTCGAACCAAAAAGTGCCCATTCATCACATCAGCATTTACCTTGCAAGTAGATGAAAGCTGTGCTTTGAACCCATCATCACCTGAAATAGTCCAGTTCTCATAATAATGCCAGTTTTGGTGCTTCTGAGGATGCCTGCCAGGTAAAGGGGTTGTCCAGAGGATTGCTTACACTGGGTTGGAAAATGAAACTGTTTCGGGGAATGGGGGCTGCCAGTGAGTTAATTATGTGAGGTTATCTGTGTAAGAGGTATTGCAGAGGATGTATGGGAATGGAAAATGGCTGGAAGGAAAAGTTGTTGTAGATTATTTTCTTCCAAGTGCATGTTGAGAAGACACTGGGGTGCATACACACTGACTGACTCTTGAACGGAATTGTGAAAGGTGGAAGATAATTTGTGGTGTAGTAGAATCAACCAGTTAGACAAACTTGCTAGCTGTCATATAAAGCCTTTTTCATTGATGATTCATTGGGTCTAGAGCTTACCAGTATGGGTGTTATGTTAGACAACAGTCCTGAAGAAAAAACATGAGACAAGGGGATACATGCATGTTCCTAGCACCAGTCCCAGGGTACAACAGGCTTTAAAATGGGGTGTTCCAGCAGGTGTTATTTCAATTTGAATGTCTTAAAAGGCCAGCTAGAAATCATCTGAGATGTCTTGCCTTTTAAGTGCAGAATATTTTGCTTTACTTTTTGCTTAGCGACTGCCTCACTATAAATGCATGTGAGACTTTGGCTCCTCCAAATTCAGCTCCTGGCTTATTTGAGACTAAGGCAGTTTTCCAGAAAAGGAAAATGATACATCATTTGAAGACCAATCCATGATATAAATTAGCAAGGAACTTTATGTACTCGAGGATACATGCAAGAAGAAGGAAAAAAGGTGTCTCAGAGCACTCTTCTAATGGTGACAGCTGTATGTTGTCCCTTTAATGCATGTTCAGCCACGATTTTGATTGTTACATCCAAGTTCACTGTCATTGAAAATACTGTTACGAAAGCTGTTTTGTCAGCTCACTTAATTTGTAGATATAAGGCACGCATGGTTTATAGTTGGATTTGCTGTTGCTTCTAGTTAGTAACTCACTCAGCTTCCTAACTTGTAATGATTTTGATGAAAGCAGCAGAGGTTCAGAAGCACCAGTTTCATTTCAATCAGCTCCAAAATGGATGTAGGTGAACTGGCACAACAGTTACGATCTTCCATTAAATGTTATTCACACACAGATCTGTGCCTGCTTAGTTAGAAACCAACCATAGACTAAATCAGATTTTCCAGAATGTGTGTATGTAATTTCACTGGTTAATCAAACAATTCTGTTTTAAGTTTGTTTATTTATGACTAATAGCATTCTGTATGTAAACGAGGCCAACAAATTTATTTTTTGAGTCTTTACATCTCAATGGCATGGCATGACATTCCTTTTAAGGAAAAAAATGTAAGATTCTACCTCAAAAGGTGAGAGGGTGTAACAGTTTGTAAACGGCATTATCATAAAACATTGCTTGGAAAATAACTGTATTTGAGTATCCAGTCTTTGGTGATCACAACATAAATAGTGCCATATTGCTAAATCCATTAGACATCCCCGGTTTGTTCTTTTGTTGGCAGGACATTTGTATAAAACAAAAGGTAATTTTCTAAGCATTCAGTTAAGCACATAGGCTGTTTGACTTGAAAACTGTCTGCCCAATGGAGGTTGCTTTTTGAGTTATGAGTTGATTTTGCAGCCAAAGCATAAGGTTGTCTAGAAATTGGGGGCAGGGTTGTCCCACTTCTTACTTTCATCCTGCCAACATATGTATGACATGGGAGGGAGCCTGCATAGTTGTGGAAAGCTTGGCATAAATCATGCTGGACATGATATACCCTCCTTGTTTTTCCAGCTTCTGCTGTAAAATTACATCACCGTGTAAATACAGCCCTGTACATGATCTCATGCTTGGTGCATGGAAAAAGCCATCACTAAAATCAGCACCATGTTCCACAAACACTGCTCCAGCAGATTTACATTCTTTTCTCTAGCTTGCACTGAAGGAGAGACCATCATCTCTCACAATCTATGGCAAAACTCCCATTGCATTCAGCAGAAGCAACCAGTCTTCAAAGCTGTTTTAGTTATTTCAGCATTGTGACGGTATGATTTATTTAACAAAAGGTTACATGCAGCTTAATTTTTTTTATATTTTTAAAATAGATAAAAAGCTGTTCACAGTGATGTTTCTGTAGAAACTGAATTTCATTGCAAGTGGATCTGCACCTCTTAAATGTAATACAGTCTTCCCATAGATTTCAGTGGCTTTGAAACTCTATGCTGATTTTTTCCCCCATATTTCTGACTGCAACTTTTTCCTTCCTTTTATTTGCCTGCAGTCTGCTCTTCTCCTTCAGCATAAACAAGTCTTCAAATGATGTCTGCTTTTTGCAATTAACTTTCTGCTTTCCTAGTAATGTTTCCCTTTCCCTTCTTCTTTATCTAGTATTGGGACCAGCATTATACATGTCCTACTTTTGCTGTTTAAAGAACTAGCTAGAAGCAGAAGGCTTTGAATCCTAGGGCTTGGATCACGTCTGATGCTCTGTGTTTCTGAGCTACCTTTGCTCGCAGCTTTGATGGTATGGTTCTTTTGGAGCTCCCTGAGTTTCTGTGTTGTCTGTCACCATTGAATACAACAATGGGACAAATCAGTTGTAACTTCTTATGTGCACCTGGGTATCTTCTCTTGCCTTTCTCCTCCAAAAATTACCTTAGGAAATCATTTTGGGTGATGAGAAGGAGCAAGCTGTTTGTGCTTCTGACCTTCGAGGACAGTATGGTTGTTTGATTGCCATTATCTGTGCTGTGAGACAAAGAGGAAGGCTCAAGGAGGAGTCATGAAAAGCTGCACCTCCAGGTGGAGGGAGGCTTATACCTCCTGTATATATGATCTGGGAAACACTTATTAGCCTGGGGACTGGAATCCCTTGCCAGATGCCCAAAGGGAGGGGTTGTCATATTATATTTTTTATCCTTATCTTGCAAAACTCTCTGCAGCTATGGAGCAGCTAAATAGGGACATTTTCCACAGGAGGAATGGTATGGTTCACAGATTTCTATGAAGCGGAGCACTGACTGAAAGATCTGGGGAGTCTTTGGGGAAAAAAACAGTCATAGGAATGTACTTGTTAGTTTTAAATATAGCCAAGCTTTGTCACTTGTCATAGGAGAGGAGTGAATTCTGAGTTTGTGATACATAGCAGAGGAAGAAAATGGCAGGTACACCCAATACAGGGCTGGGTCTCCTCTGCATTGATATCTGTTAGTCCTTCAAACACTGAGGTGGAACTATACACGCTTATCTGCCCCTTTTCCTGCAGTAAGGACAGGTTGGGTGGGGGACTGTTAAGGACAGGTAGTGAAGGAGGCAAAATAAAGCAGTGCTTTTGTTTTGAAAAACAATGTTTTTCAAAGCAATGTAACGTGCCTGTAACTATTGACAAAACTTTTATGTGATGATACTGAAGAGATGATTACACATTTAGATATTTGCTTAGGTTCTTTCAATACTTCCCTGGCATGAGACTGAATTCATCCTCTTTGTATTTCAATAATGCTTCGTTCTGCTGTGTTCATTGACCTTTGAGCTCTAGACCTAATTATGCCTGTTTTTCTATGCATTTGTCCCTCATGGTTGATTGACCTTGGTGTGCAAATTGGGGTGGACCTTCTTGAATCTTTTTGCTGCACATCAGGTGATTACAGAATTTCTCTCCCAGATCGGTTCTCTGATTTCTAATGGTGAGCTCATGACAGCTATTCCTTCACCTGGGAAACTGGGAGCTGGCTCTCCCTTGTCTGCCTGAATGTTGTTGGGTTTTCCTGAAACCTTTGGGAATAGAATTATCTGTGACACCTCTACCATCAGTCAAATTTGGCTGCAATGACTAATAGGCTCAAAAATTATTGTGGGCCTTGGAGAGAATGAGAGAAAACAAGCTATGCTGCTTCAGGACCCTGGGGCTCAGCTGTGTTTTCCTCTGTTCTGCCATAGGCCAGAGAAGCTTTTCAGATCATTGCTGATCATGATTTCAGCAATACTAGTTCTCAAGGCAGCTCAAGCCGTTTCTCTGAAGACACATTTGTTAAAGCATGGATCTTTTGGAGCAGTATGCTATGGAGCTAGCCACTTGCTGGGGTTTCACAGTAATGCAGTTTTAAAGATCTGGGTGAAGAGAGTTTTGATGTACCTTGAAATTACCATTGACTAAAAGCAGAGGTTTAATTAAGGTTAGTGTGAAGAAATGCTTTAAAAGCTTCATTTTTAGATAACAAAATAACCAGCAGCAGCAGACATCAAGTTCCCTTCTAATCTGCAGCATGTACATCTAATTAGGACTCCATTAAAGCTCACAGGCAATAAGAACGCCTTTTTTAAACCACTAGCCTTGCTATATTTAACTTGGCGCTGAGGTTGAAAAGCTCTGTGTTCCACTGGCAGAGCGCTGACTCCGGCAGCTACAAACTGTCCTGAACCTTCAGAGCAGGATCTGAGATTTCTAACCTTGTTTTCAGATCTACCCTGTGACTTGTGCAGAACATAAAAAAAAATCACCAATGGAATCAGCTTAGTTTCAGGCAGTTTGACTTGCTTTTGGAGCACATATCTTATTGAGAGTTGTGAGTCTGTGGATCTAGATTCACTGCACAAACATCCCCAAAGAGCTGGATGATTGGATGATGACTCAAATTAAAAGTTTTGGAGGGTTTGGGGTTTTTTTAGAGGAGGACAGATAAGCCCATGGAATTCTGGATGAAACTGTGACAAGCAAATCTGCATTTGTGATTAACACAGCTGGCTCAAGGTGATAAGCCTGTGTGGGGAAAAAAGTGGGTCAGGATGCCCATGAAAGAAAAGTAAGGAAAATTGGATAAAAATAGAGAGAAAGGGCTGCAAAAATCAGGATTAATACACTCCCCTAATTTCAAAGGCAAGGAAGTAGAGTCTTGGTGATGTTAGGGCTTTTTAACCAAGCTCTTGTGCTAAGCTGAAGTAGATCTTGGGAGTAGAAGAGGATCTCTGAGGCTCTAGTCTTTTGCTGTGATTTGTTAGACTTCGTTGTCTCTCCACATTACGCATTTTGTAGACCAAATGCAACCCTGCTGATTACTATTCTTTAGTGTAGACAAATACCATTGTGTGTATAAAGCCTTAAGCGTGATGGATTCAAAAGTATACCACAATGGGATTTCTGGTATTAACTCTGCCTGTAATGCCAAAATTCATAGAGAAGGAAATGTAACATCAGTGTGGATTCAGTATTCTCTGTCTAGCAACACTGTTCCTTGCTGTGGGAGTAAAAATCCTAAAAATACCTGTTTTGAAAAATACAGCAGGTGCTGATATTCTAGTCAAACTGAGTGGCATTTATGGCATCTACTTGTTCTCAGCTACTTTATTTCATCAGCACTTTATTCCCTTTCCCTGCCTGCACCTCTCTCAGTTGCCTAAGAGACAAAGCATAGTCAAACACATCCAGCTGTTTTACTTCCTTTAATCAGCCCCTGGAAGGTCATCAGAATGACAACTTTCTCCTGTGCTTTAGAAACGTATGCCAAATCTGTTTGCAAATGCCCCTCTGTATGAACAGATCAAAGTACTAGCCTGGTCAACAAAAGCAATGAGCGTATCAGCCATGCCAACTGCATCAACACTTCAGCAGGAGTTTTGGCAGAACAAGCCATGAATCCAATATTCAGGTGCAGATCCTCAGCTGGTGCAATGTAAACAGGACTGTGCGCTGGTAGATCTGAGCCAGCTCATCTTAGCTGGGGGTCTGGACATGCAAGCCACAGAAACTACAATCTTCTGCTAAAAAGTAAGAGGATTGTGACTGTTGCTGTTCATCCCTTGGAAAGCTTCAGTAGGCTGCATCAGGGTCTCAGGAAAGTGTCCAGGGCTGGAAACACCTCCCTTTTCCTTGCCACATCAAGAAATTCTATTTAGTAAGACAGATACAAATACAATGGGCAATGCAAATAAATTGGCCATATTTACTCTGAGTGAGACTGAATTTCCTTCATGCAGTATTCATTCAATAACAGTTTCTCTGTAGAGGATGTTTAATAACTTCTTTTGTTGACTGAATTTGATCTAAAATCTGAATTTTGGTTTCAGTCTAATATTGTATTGCCTGTTTATCTGCAGTGCACCAAATAGAAATTACATAGGTTGTCAGAAGCAAAGGTGGCAAAGCATTTACGGGAAGGGTAGGTCTTGAAGGATGCAGAACTGATTACCAAGTTGTAGTTCTAACAAGTTCAAATACAAGCCTAGCTGATTATCTCTAGAAGTAGTTAAGTGTTTGAGGTTGTTCAACAGTCTGTGCAAAACAATGCAATGCTTTCAGTCCAAGGGTGTCTCCTTCTCCCGGAAGGTGTCCGCAGCTGTTAAAAGAAAAAATGGGAAAGACAAGAATGAAACTGGGATTATTTTTTGACTGTGGGCCTTTTGAGTCAGGCTTGAGACACAGCAGAGATGCATCAAATGGTGAATGGCTGCTACCCATGCTGTATGAATTTTGTACCAAATCAAAGTACTCTGTTGCCAGTCATGAGACTTAAATCATAATACACAGTATCTGATAATAAGCTTGCAAATGTTCTGATGAACTGCTTTTGTGCAGCAGAGTGATTTCTAGTTTCTGTGATCCTCAGTCTTTCACAGGGGACCCAACTTGGATTTGGAAATGATGTGCTGAACAATTAGCCCAGCAACCCTCCCGCTCGGATTTAAGGAGTTCTGCAGTGCCCAGCCTTACAGGTACTACAAGCACATAGCCAAGTAGAGCTATGCAGCAAATATTAGTTCCAAGGATGGAATTCTGAGAATTTGGAACATGAAAAAATATTTCACTAACAAGAATCTGAAAGGTTCTGAATCTGCAACACATAAAGGTTGCAGTCATTTCAAATCATGCCCAGGGAAGTCGGAGTCTGGAAATCCGGGAAGCCTGGCATTTGGGTGCCACAGCCTCCTGAGAGCACACCTGACAATGCAGCGCTTGAGGCTTTTACTACTTCTTAACGGAGATCTATTTTCTAATTAATGGAGATTAACTTAGTCTCTGTATGAAACCGTCTTACAGAAATATAAGGACTTTTACTACATGTAAAAATGAAAATTATGAAATTCACATTTTTTTGGAAGAGAAGGTGAAGTGTATTACAATCTTTCAATTTGGAGGAGTTCACTGAGGCCCCAAGAAGAGACCAAGATCATACCTGGAAACTAAGATAAGAAACTGTGGCATGACAAACTCTACAATTAATTTGTGATAAAACCATTGGACTTTGCAAAGCAGTGGCAGCCGTCCAGCTCACAGAAAGTCTTGCAGAATTACTAAGGCTATGACAGAATGTATGTAAAAGAAGAAAAGAAGGTTAAAGAATAAAGGCATGCAACACTAACAAAGAGGTCATAGGAAAAAAACCCGTGGTGATTCCCCATGCTGCAGCAAATGGCACAAGCTAAGACAATGCTCAGCATTTTGATGAAGATGCAAAACCTGCAGTACATTAGACAGCCACGCAGGAGTTTCCTGATGCCAGTACCCTGTGCACAGATGAAGACAGCGGCATTGCTACCACAAAGAAATTCTTCATGGGAAAAGGATTGGGGGCCATGTTGTGACAAGTAAAGCACATGGTCCTCATGAAAACACACTGGCTACTGACTGCTATTAAACAGAGTCACAGAGTGAAAGCTGAGAAACTAACAGGACTGTGTTTATGTTGGAAACTGGCATCCAACTGCCTGGATGTCAGTTAGAGCCAGAGATGGCAAAGAGGAAAAACCCTGATATTCTGGAGTTCTGGGACCTGTCACTTAATTGGCATCATACATGCATTTACCTACACACACACACTCACACACATATATATAGACACACACATAGACTGGGAGATAAATGGTCTTGGCAGCAGCATCATAAGAGGTGGTCCTGTTGTTGAGTGAGCTTGTTACTGTGATTGGAAATAAGCCAGCCAAAAAAAGGTGACACTTTCTTCAAATCCCACACAGCTAAACAGCACGTTTTGCCCTGGGAGGCAGAATTCATATCATCTCCTTCAGTGAAGTTGGTATTTTCTCTATAAATATCAAGCTGGCAGTCATTCAGTTCCAGACACACAGTCCCCACAAGCCTATACTGAGTACTTCCATAGAAAAGGCTGTCCAGCGCTTTGGCAGCGGATTTTTTTGTTACATTGGTTGTAAATGTAGAAAGAAGGTGCAGAAAACGTGAACTGCAAAGGGGGCATAGCTCTGTATTATGTTTGTAAGGTGAGGTATGGGGACACTATAGACTCAGCCAACTCTCGGACAGAAAAGAAGGCACATCTGGGTACCACCAGCCCAGCCACTGGGCTACGATACGATGGCATTGATCCTTTGGATTCCATGCAATTTTGAATACGCAATCATGCCAGGGATAATATTCCAGGGTGCTGAGATTAATTGCTTAATTGCTGTTTATCCAAGCTGACTGCAGGCCTTTAAAAACATTGAAACATTTCCTGATGTCTGTAATAAATTAGCCTGCTGTTGGAATTTACAGGAAGGAGGTAGTAAAGGCAAAACTATAGCGCAGTAATTTCTGGAGGTTCATACTGAAAGCAGAAATGGGCACAGTGCACATTTCAGAGGGTAAAAATGGTATTTTGTGCTTCAGAATAAAGATATTTGAACTGGCAATATAGTACTGTTGCAAAAAAGGGAAATGCCATCCTGAGACCAAGAGTTTTCCACAGATGACACAGAATTATGCATTGCTTCATTTGGTGCTGGGAAAGCCCCAGTTAGGGGGTGGTGTGGAGCTGTAGTCATCATCTTTCAGGACAGATACAGACAAAATGGAGAGAGTTTAGAGGAAACGATGAGATTAAGAACCAAAAACTCTGATCTGTGAGAAACGAGTAAAGGTACTGGGTTGTTTAAGCTGGAAAAGAGAAAGCATTGAGATAAAATTCTAATATACTAATACGCAAAAGTATGTTGAAAAGGAGGACAGAGGACAACTGTTCTCTATGTCTGCTAGGGATGAACTGAACACTCATATCACCACAGCTGACAAGGAAGTTTCAGCTACAAAATATCTGCTTCAATTTTTTAGACTGCCCAGCAGCATGTTAACGTCTCTATAAAATACTGAAGCAAGAAGCAGGTGCTCAGGTGTAACCTGCATATCTTAAAAGTTTGATTATTGCTGAAGATGAATGAAAAGGTGGTTTTCTTCTCTGCAGGCCAGCAAAGTAAAGA
>WAAD01023241.1:131974-148555 GCA_013389945.1 Fregata magnificens
TTAAGAGTTTGACGCACAAGCAGCTCTTTGCTGATTCCCGAACTAGTGCAGGTGTAACAGGACTGGGCCTACCATGTCTTATGTTGATTTTCTGATTATGGTATTTTATTACACTTAATTTACACACTGAAACTATTTTTTTTTCTTTTACAGAGCTTCCTGTTGGCAACGTGACATTGTGTGAATGGCATATAATCTTGACTCCTTTTGCAATATCGTGTGGTCTAATGCCAACTTTTTGTTTAAAAAGGGTGTGAAAGGATTTGACCTATGAGAAAATGATGCTAAACATTAACTGTGACATCATTTGAGCACCTGCCTCACAAATAATCCCGGATACTCTCACAGATGCAGGGTAGAATAGAACAGAAACTTTTAAAAATCGATTTCAGCAACAATTCTGCCATAAAATCCCACATGTCCTTTCTGTCTTTAGTTTCTAACTGAAGTAAAAATTTTGTTCTTGTTTGATGAATGAAGAATTTTTAGCTGATACTGAATACCTAATTACTATAAACTGTATCCTCTGGACAAAGGCCAACCATGATAACCATCCTTTGCCTTAGTAAGCTTCTAATTAATTTCGTAAGCTGTTTCACGTGGCTATCAATTTCCCATCTCCACTTGTTGTGCAGCATTGCTAGGTGCTCTTACAACACCTGTGATTCACCTCTGCTCAGCTGATTTTGTGAGTTTTGCTCTGGGCACAAAAAGCTTTTAAAATGCATAGGTTGTGTTACAGCAATGAAAAAAATCACGGCAGAAGTAATAAATGGAGATTTTTTTACAGACAAAAATGAATATGCAGTAGATCTTGTTTAAAGGTTTACTTTCTAATTACTCAGACCTTCTGCCTTGGAATGAATATTTATTCAAATAAAAAAGTCAATGGCCAGGAGTGGTTCCAAGGTTTGCATGTGAAGCACTGAGAATTGCACCCAAACCTGCAAGTCTTTGGTTTTAAAATATTATATCCCATTCAAACAAAACAAACAAACAAAAGAAGAATTTTAAAGATGGAACTGATGGAACTGAAAATATGTTATGGGGAGTGGGGTAGAAAGGACTAACTACATCTCACCACATTCAGTCACTGGAGACAGGACAGGGGAGGTCAAAAGACAGACCAAAAACACACTCTAATTGAATGTTGTGGGTTTTTTTTTTTTTCATTTCACAGTAAATCAAAACTCCTGTAGTAGAACTGCCCTCTTTGAAAACGGCTTCCACCTCCAGTTACTCTGGACAGAGTCGAAATTAACTTCAGCTCAGTTACTGCTGTAGGAAGGTGTTTGTCTTACTCTGTCAATGAGACTGATGAAGGTGGTGTCTACACTCACTTGAAATGCTGAGTAGGACCCATTTTAAGAGACCACCTTTTCTATGGGGATAACGGCCCTTTGAAACCAATGGAGGTACTTTTGGAAAGTAACCTCTAATGCTATGCTATTCCTAAGGAAAATATACTCATCATGTCTTGTATTATGAAATTACAGAATCATCATTAATTTTATGTATCTTCTTGATAAACTATTCATTGCACCAGGTACATTCCACAAGGAGGGAAAAGGAAAGAAGCAGAAGACATCAGAAGAAGCCATGCCCAGGTGAATATGGGGTAGCAGAAGGCTGATGCATGCTTCTCTGTCTGTGTGTGAGTTTACGCATTGGTTTATGTGTACCTGTATCTATATTCAGGAACCTGTAGAAGGAACTGTAGAAGAAACTGGTAGAAGGACCCCAACATAGTTGTGTGCAGAGTAAGGCCCAGGGAAGAACAGAGAAGCCCAAAAGGTAGCAGGCAGCTGACACATGAGGCGTAGAGCTCAACTTGGCTAGACATTTGCGCTACTCTGGCAATACCAAGTATTTCTGAAAACTATTTTTCAGTGTGCTCTAGCTGCTTTAAGATGCTCTGGAGTAAATCAAACCAAATGTAACTTTTTTTTTCATAACTATCAAGTTACAGCATGCAATGGCAGAGACTAAAGTAATTTTCATGCTCAAACAATGTATTTTCCGTATCTTTAACGTGCTAGATTTTCATTAACCTTAATTCTGAGTTTCCTAGGTTTATCATGTTTAGTTTAGGAATAATAACAACATCACTCTAAAGTCATCTGGAAAAAATTGTCTGGATTTTACTCTACATTATGAAATCCATTTTCAAGTAGTTTTGTCAGGGAATATAATTCCCAGCATTGGTTGAAACAGTTTTGGCGGAAAATTAGATCTTTATTAAATGCACATTTTTAAACAAAAAGCCTGCTTTCTGGGGAAAACCTCGTTTTCTTTTAAATTAACTAATTAAATACTCAGAACTAGTCTTTTAGCCAAAAGCTGAAAAGCCTCACTTTGGAAATACTCCCATCTCTTCCCATGGGAGCTGTAGCTCAAATGCCTAGTGTTGTCTATTAGGACTTGCTCTCCCCAAGGAGAGTGCAACTCCAGGGAAGCACTGCAGGCAATCGACAAGACAGGAGACTGACAGACATAGTCACAAGCCAAACCCGCACCCTCAGTTACAGCTCCCAGGACCCAGCAGGATGACATTTACTAGACTTAAGCTTTTGGAACTCTTAGGGAATAGCTGGAAGTGCGACTTCCTCTTGTGTTCCAAGATTCAACACCTTTTCTGCAACATAAAATTTCCAAAAGCAGTGGAAAAAAATTATTATCAGCTTGTCTTCCTCCTTGCTCCTCAGAAACTAGCATTATTCATATATCTAAACATGGGAACTATACAAGGTTCTGATGTGGTGAGTGTTTGGCACCTGGTAGTACTGGTTCCACTATCTTCCAGAACTGTCATCTGACAGTTAACTTAAATCATGTTATACCCAATGTCTGTAAATTTGTTTGCGTATACCACTTAGAATTTATATAACCCTTAACAATACTGTAAAAGAAAGTTCACCCACGAAATACCCATCAGCATAGCTTATTAAACAGCCTTATCTCCATTTACATTAGGCTTCTACTCTTTCCCATTGAACATATGGTTTCACTTTGAAAGAGCAGGCTTACAGTAAACTGTATCACCAGTAGGCTGATAAATGCCGTAATTCATAACAGTACGTCTGTTTGAGGAGGATTTCCCATGCCTAGTGGATGCTTAATGGCTTTCTAAAATACTTTCTTTCTATATTTTGACATTGAGTACTATATATAGGAAAAGAAGTGATGGTTCTTGCCCATCCCTCCAAGAATTGTAGCTTTACATTTATTTTACAAGTGCATGCTGGTGTTTGGATACAACAGAGATGCTAACCTCAAGATCCTTTGTACTTAAGAGGCAAATGGGGTCTTAATTCTACCTCAATGCCCCTAGGTTTGCTGCTCTTGTAATGTGGCACATTAGAAGTTCTGAATAGTGTAACTTACATTTCACAACGCAACTGTGGCGGGAACACCAGGTCCCAAACTGGGTGCTGGAAGGTTTATGAAAACCTGCTGGCCCCGATGAAGACTTGGGCCTGCCCGTATGAAACATTTTGCTTGGAAGTCAGCTGAAGTGCAGAAGTGACAGAGGTCCTTGAGGTTTTTGAGGTTCCTTGTGACTTTTTTTTTCTTTCTTTCTTTCATGAAGCAGCAAAACTGGACGTCACCAGAAAACATACATGATTAACCGGCGAGGAAGCCAGCTCCCACCTGAACCATCAGTGTCTTTTCCCCCAGGCAGTGAAACAGATCACTGCAGTGAGATTATTTCTCTGTATGTGGTAATTGTGGATGCATCTACACAGCCCCAAATGGAGGCAAACCACACACACCCTTAAAATAACAAGGCTAGTGCAGGTCAATGCCCAGTGCTCTGTTCTTCTAGACTCCAGTCTGCAAAGAAATGCTCCCAGAAAAGTCTGCTCAGGTAGGACATATATAGAGTGGCATGAACGCTAACCACATTGTAGGGCTTGGAGTCTGCCTGGTAAAGTCCTGCCATGACCTGTAAACATGGGAAAGGATTAAGGTCATATCAATATGCTGACGCAGGAGGTTTATGACTAAATTAATCATCCTGTTTGTAATGCAAACTTGCACCCATCAGAAAAGCATGCAAAGGGACCACTAGTAGTGCCTGGAGCCAGAAATTTCCAGGTTCTGCTCTCACAGACAGGGCAGCTGGGAAAGACAGATTCTGTAGACGGAACAGATGTAAGGCAGGAGAAAATGGGACTAGAAAATCCAGGCACCCCTTCCATGAGTGGTACAGAATACTAAGTCTAGCAGAAATCACCAGCCTACCCTTGGTATTGGATGCAGTTACCTATGCCTCAGGACAGCAAGTCCTGGATCATTTGGCAAAGGAAAGAGCCCAACCCTGACCAAGATTTTCATCAACCTTATTGCATTACTAAAAATATATACATTTTGCAACACCCTCAGGCAGATGAGGTCAGAATGCAAATGCTGATCCTGTAGGCTTATGCCAAAGAAATGCTGCATTTGAGGCTGTTCCAGCCTCTTGGGAAACAAACAATTCCCTGTGTAATTGCCATTTGGCCATGGGTCCATACGGGCACTGAAAGGTTTTCTCTTTTATGTCCCCAAATCAAAGCTTTAACAACTAATAGTGGAGACATTTGGATATCCGGATCTGATGGAATGAACAGTTTCTCCCTCAACTCCCGACAAGTGAATACTATATCCCAGTCTGGTGTCATGCTTTAGGCTGATGTGCTGGAATGGCTAGGGAAGGCAAGGTACCTGGAAACGCCTCACTTTCCCAAGTGATACTGGCATGTTCCCTTTGTGACTGACTGATATGAAAGGTGATTTAATAACACATTTTGTTCACTTCCATACAGCCTAGATACAGCTGCAGCTATTTCTCAGGAGAAAATAGCTCATTTCTTACCTGTATGAGCCCTTATGTTGCTTCCTGCTTACTTAGTGTGTCATCCTTGATCAAGATTGAGAATTTCACTTGCAGCTGCTGCTGACTGTTCTACAGTTCACAACAAAGTATAGATTTTACAACCAACCCAGTTAAATATAGCTCTAATCGGCCATAAGCTCAGTCTCAGATATGCGATGGGAAACGGACAGATGTTGCTGCTGACAAGGCAGCAACATACACAACCTGTATTATACTCAAGTTGGAAGATATTTCTATAAGAAAACAGCGGGAAGGCCTAGCATGCCAATGGACTGAAACGTATGTACTGGGTAATACGTTTACACAAGTCTGCAGGATGCTCAGTGTGTAGACCTGATCCTGGAGCCCCTGCTCAAAGTGCTAACTTGAAGCAACATTTCAACTGGTGCTACTGAAAGATATGGTCCAGAAAACAACCTGATCATCAACAACATAAATAAAATCAAGCTTTGTCAATTCTGCCTTTTGAAGAGCAACTTGAGTAGCTAACCAAGGGAAGTAGCTCATCAAAGGAAGCAGGTTGTCCTGATACAAACTCCTGAAAGACACATCTCTTAGAATGACCAACAGTGAAGATCAGCAATGAATAGACTTTGAAACCTACAGGGAAAAATGTAAACAACCCACTGAGACGCAGAGGTCAAGTTCACCCTCTGAGTGTTACTGTTTTTGGCTGGCTATGAACTTAGGAAGCTGACACACTTGGTTCATATTTCCATGATCGTCTTTGCAATCATAAGAATGGTATTTCTTTTTACTTTTTTTTTTTTACCCTAGTAGATTTTACAGTAGTTCATAGGTTCTGTGTCAAATTCTACAGCATCAAAATTGAGATATAGCTGAATAAATAGGCAGAAGTTTGGTACAGACCAATGACTTTATTAAGCACTCCTCTGTTTTTCACTTTGCAGTGCACAATGAAAACCAGTCTCAAAGGATTAGCAATTTAATAGGACCAAGTAAAAAGATGACATGAATGAATAGGTCTTTGTGAACTGAGTAAATATGAATAACTTTGGTTTTCTTTCTCACTCTAGGATCTTTTGTTTGTTCCATTTGGCCTTTTACGACTCCTTTGGCCATCGACAGATGGATTCCTGTTCCTCATTCCATGTATACCCAAACTTCTCTCTTGAAGTTTAGTCAGAGGATCAGATGTCCAAGGAAGTAGGATCAGTCTTGTCACAGTAATTTCTTGCAGCATGGCTTCAGTTGACCAACATTTAAGCTTTCTCACAGTTCTTTCCTGTTTAGTTGCAAACGTGTTTAACCTGTAACCAGTGCAAAGTTGTTGCTTGCAGAAGTGAGGGACTTACAGTCTTAATGCAGGTAGTCATTCTATCAGGCCAGCTTAATTAAATTTTTTAGCAAGTTAAGTAGTCCCATTGAGACTAATGCCCACACTCATATGCTGGAAATAATACATTCTACATGTTTTACAAAAGGCAGGCTATATGCATGTTGTCTTTCAGGACTCATACCATAGTTCTGTAAGACTGTACTGTGAGAAATGGAAAACAAACATTTTGGCCATTGAAATGTAGCAGAGGTTTGTAAGACAGAAGTCTTCTCCAAACAAGGTATAAGGCACAGATCCATTACAGAATTCCTAAACATTCCCACAATGAGCAAACAGGAAGTGAGTAGTTATATTTGCATTCCTTAAATTTTTAATTTTCATGAGTTTCTATCAAAAACATTTGTTTAAAATTTGGATCATGTTTCCTGAAACTTTTGCAAATCTGTATGTGTGGTTTTGCGCTTTTGCTTTTTTTGTGGTCTCCGATTTCAACATCAATTGTTCCCATGGTTATGTTCAACCCCATTCTCTAAACAGAGTCTGGTATCACCTGAAGTGTGTTTTCACACAATGGCTTTAGTTAAGAGATGTAGGTTTGGATTGGTTTGGTTTGGTTTTTTCTTTTAGTTTGTCAATACTTAAGCAAATGTGCTGAGACTGTAGCTTATTACCCACATTACATCATAGACAATCATATTTATCTTTTATTTTGTATTACCCAACTCTGTTTATTTCTGTTGTCTACAAGCACACTGAGCCGGCACCATCTTTCCTCTCTATGTATGTGATGATTACTTCAAAGAGGCCCTGACTCAATTCTGAAGCTTTTAGTGTCTAATTCAAAATTAACACGAAAAAAATTTGCATTTTTTTTTTAAACTCCCGCTCAGCACATATATATTCTGTCAGTAATTCCATTCAGCATCAATCTTAAATACTGAAGTGGAGCTAATTAAAACCCTGCTTGTCCTTAAGATGTCTTTTTTGCTGCTATGTGTGGATAATGACATATTAACTTTTCAGTTTGGTGGCCAAACTAAACAAATGGAAAATAATTTTGGTTTGGGTAGAACTGAAAACATTTTAGTCAACCCGAAACAAAAGGGTTTATTTTGATTTCTTGTTATGCATTGCCTGGAAAATCAAATTTAAAATTAAAATGTAATTCTAGAACTGTAATTTTGTCCCAAGTTTGCAGGAACAACACACATTAACCTTTCTGTATTATTTTCAGGTCTTGTATTAAGTTCAATCTGACTTTGTTAATAATTGTGCTGTTCTGAAAGCCTGTTTTTCAGAATATCTACTATTTGCTAAAAATAGGGCTCCCTAGTCTGCTGTGAATGTGGATCAACAAGTTTTCTGTCTCTTTTAAGGAACGCTGGATTGTAAGAGGGGAAAAACCATTTAATTTTCCTCATCGTGCCAACAGGAACTCCCTGGAGTTCTATTTATTGTCTTCTGTTGAGGGGATTATTTTTAAATTCAGTTTTGATTCTTTTGCCTGGCTGTCCTACACACCCACGTCCAGGCAGCTCCTTCTGCTCAGAACCAGCTCCACCACCCCTGCCTTCCTCCAAACCCGCCTGTGACGGGCAGGTGAGGCCGGGGCGCACTGCCCTCGGCAGTAAAACTCATGCCAGCTATTGGCTCTGCCCGTTAACTGAACGAACTGCCTTCACCTGGATTCTTTCGCACCTTTAAAAGTAATTAACGGTCAGCTAATGCCTCACTTGCTCGGCTAGCGGTTGTTATTTCTCCAGCGGTGCCTGTCCCCGGCACCGTGGGGCCCCACAAGCCACCCGCCCAACGCAGGCGGACAAGATGGCGCCTGTCCCATGCCGGCGGCCGCGGGCGGCACTGTCCCCTGCTGCCCTCCTCAGAAAATCATAGTCTTGATCTCTTCTGCCACACAGTGGCTACTGTGGAGAACAGCCTGAAAACCGTATGGCAGACCTCTGATAAATCGGGAGATTTGAGGGGAGATTTAATATCCGGCCCACCCCGCCCACCCCGCCGTTTTGGTCAGTTCGAAGTGCAACTAACCGCCCCCTTCCTCAGCCCCGGCTCCGTCCCTGTGCTCGCACATCCATGCTCACACATCGACACACCCCGAGCCTCTCCCAGGCTCTTCCCAAGCTCCTCAGCTCTTCTTTCCTTTTCGGGAGAAAAAATAAACAGTAACGAGTTTGATTTATTCTAACACCATTATTATCTCGTAAACTGACCATTTGAAAACGGAGTCAGAGCCATACTGGAATCTGCGGTGCTCTGCGCAGCTGGTACAGCTGTGCAGACGTCCCTGCGCTGATGCTGTTCCGAGGTGGCAGGACCAGGTATCGCCACCAAAACACACGGTGCAGCAGGACTGTTTAACCCACCTCCACGCTCACAGGGGTTATGTGTCTCCTGGGATCTGAGCTGATGTCTCGAACGGGTGCTGAGCGGCACTGGGCTGTGTAGACATACCAAATAGCTCCTTAGCTCCAGCCTCTTCAATGGTGAACTATGCTGAATCATACAGGCACTGCTGTAGATGCTGCCAAAGTTGAAACCGGAGACAACCACTCTTAGCGAGTTGTAGAACAACAGAAGCAATTCCGGTAGGTAAGGAAGTAGCCCTATATCCTCTTACAGTTGATTTCAAGGGAGATAGGTCTTCTCAAATTGGCTTGGCAATTTCAGCACATGTTGCTACCTTCAGTTGGGTGAGGGAACCTGCTGCTTCCTTCATTGCAGAGAGTATGAGTAAGCTGCTAGCAGGGACCCTCTTTTGAGTCATAAGTCACAGAACTGGATTTATGGTGGCTGCAGAGTCTTTAGTAAGGAGTGTACTGAAGTAAGGAGCCATCTGATGCATGTGTCTGATGAGCTGGAAACACACAGATTTCACAAGTCTGACCCACCTCAGAACAGACAGAGATTGGGAAGTGTTTCTCTTTACCAGCCCAGCTTACCTTCCTAAAAGAGATTCACAGAGGGACTACATTAGGCTAGATCAGATTTACCCCATTGGCCACGAAGGCTGTGCAACTAGTGTCTTGCCTTCCACCCCATCGCTGATACTACTTGGCAGAATGAATTCCTGATTTTCCTTGAAAAGGAGCTCTCTCCATTTAAGGTGACAAAATGTACAGTCAGGATGGTATTACTTTTCATTTATACTACCCAAGAAAAGTTCAGTTTAAAAATATGGCTCAGTTATGCCATTTCATTTGCTGAAAAAAATTGAGTTTCCATGTTACTTGAAAAGGAAAAATGATGGCCCTGCACTTCCAACAATTCACATACATACACATGTGCAAAACAGCTGGTTTCTGGGTTGGCTGATTGACCTCTCCACCCTTCTAGGATCCAGATTGACAAGAGATGCACTTTCAATCATCTTTATGCTTGCAATAAACACGTAGAACCTATGAGACACTCTCTTCAGGTATTACTCCCTGAGCATTTTTGTTCCTATTCTATATTACTGAGGAGTCTGATTCATTGTCCATTGAAGCCAATGGCAGATTCTCCCTTGGCTGACCCAGTGGTCACAGATGAGGGCCAGGCAGGGAGCAGGCCTCTGTTCTGCCAAGTTTCAGCCAAAGACACACACAAAAAAAGGCAATACCTCTCCCAGAGAACTTGAAATCTAAGATAAAAGATAATAGTAGTCTGCCATTTCCTGCTGTTCCTAACAAACAGTTTGAGGGCTCATAAATTTCAAAGAGTTCACTGCAAAAAAATTCTGCAGTTTTAACATAACTGTGCCAATGTAGTTCGTCTGGTACATCCTGGAAGTTTTCTCTCCCCCATCTAACGATTGACATTCCAGCATTAGTTGAGAGACACATATTAGCACTAGAATGAACTCTGGAAAAAATTTCTTTTTAAATAGATCATAGAATCATAGAATGTCCTGAGTTGGAAGGGACCTGCAAGGATCACTGAGTCCAACTCCTGTCCTTGCATAGGACAACCCCAAAATTCACACCATGTGTCTGAGGACATTGTCCAAACGCTTCTTGAATATTGTCAGGCTCGGCACCGTGACTACCTCCCTGGCAAGCCTGTTCCAGTGCTCCACCACCCTCTGGGTGAAGAACCTTTTCCTAACATCCAACCTAAACCTGCCCGACATATCTTCCTGGCATTCCCTCGGGTCCTATCACTGGTCGCCAGAGAGAAGAGATCAGTACCTGCCCCTCCTCTTCCCTTTGTGAGGAAGCTGTAGACCGCAATGAGGTCTCCCCTCAGTCTCCTCTTCTCCAGGCCTAATAAACCAAGTGACTGCTGCAATCTTTACTCACTGTCTATAGAAGGATAAACGTGGATACTTATTGTCGTGGCTTAACCCCAGCCGGCAACTAAGCACCACACAGCCACTCACACACTCCCCTCTGGTGGGATGGGGGACAGAATCGGAAGGGTAAAAGGGAGAAAACTCGTGGGTTGAGATAAAGACAGTTTAACAGGTAAAGCAAAAGCTGTGCGTGCAAGCAAAGCAAACCAAGGAATTCATTCACTACTTCCCATCGGCAGGCAGGTGTTCAGCCATCTCCAGGAAGGCAGGGTTCCATCATGCGTAATGGTTACTTGGGAAGACAAACGCCATCACTCCGAAAATCCCCCCCTTCCTTCTTCTTCCCCAGCTTTATATGCTGAGCACAACGTCATATGGTATGGAATATCCCTTTGGTCAGTTGGGGTAAGCTGTCCCGGCTGTGTCCCCTCCCAACTTCTTGTGCACCCCCAGCCTACTCGGTGGTGAGGCAGTATGAGAAGCTGAAAAGTCCTTGACTTAGTATAAGCACTGCTCAGCAACAACCAAAACATCACTGTGTTATCAACATTATTCTCATCCTAAATCCAAAGCACAGTACTATACCAGCTACTAGGAAGAAAATTAACTCTATCCCAGCTGAAACCAGGACACTTCTAAAAGAAATGGCATCTTTAAAAAAAAAAGGGGGGCATTAGCTATTCTCTTTACATTTTGCTCCTTGCCACGTCTGGTCTGGAGTATAAGAAGTCTGTCATAAGCCTGTCATAAGAAATAATGTAGTTCATACCAATTAACAGTATGATCAGATGATTGCAAGCAGATGTGTGAGGGCTGCTTCAGACGCTGCTAACCCCTCAATTCAGCTGGCTGCGAGCACACATCTAATTGTTTGCAGGGTGAAGTGAGACGTGTTAATCCCCCTGGAGGAGAGATCGGTGGCAGGCAGCTCTGGCTGTCAACATTTTTAAACTACTAACGGGAAAAAACAGACTGCTACTGCTCGTCTTCAGAGGGTCAGAAGTGAAATGCAGGTGAGCTTCAGCTCTGTAGTGACTGAAGCCATTGAGGCAGGACTGCTGTCCAAGGGGTGAAAGGCGACAGAGCTGACAGCCCTCAGGTTTGCCCTCAGGGGGGTCCATGACTCTGCTTCCCCGAAGGGGCAGGGCTGGCCGCAGGGGACGGTTGGAGCTGCTGAAGGTCGCCACGGGTAGGCCGGTGTGCCCTAGCCAAGGAGCTGTGGCAGCTCATTACCAGCCCAGCAAAGCGTGGACGAGGTGGTAGAGAGGTCCGACCAGGTACAGTGCGGAGAAAGAAATGGTCTCTCCTGCTGCTTGCATTGCAGCTGTGCTAGAAAGAAGGGGTAGTACCTTAAATGCAGGGAATAACAGGGATAAAGCTGAAGTGAGGGGTGAGAAAAGTAAACAGAGACAAAGCACAGATGTGGAAAGGAGGACTCACTAAAGGAGACAGGGCATCAGACTTCACATTTGTACTATACCTTCTTATCTAGACCTCAAAGTGCTTTATAAACAAAAGCTCTCCTGATGCTTCCTGAGATAGATGTGGAGTATGTGATGCATGTAGGATGAATAACTTGTCCAAAGCCACACAAAGTCAGGCATACATGGACTGAATCCCTATTCCCACCTGCTGTCAGTTACCGCTTCCTATTCTTTCCCTGTCTCACCGTGAGTAATGCAATGCAAGGCAGTGTTGGGTAGGCAACATGGGTGGTCTAAGAACTAACTTACTTGCTCACAGTCAACAAGGTGTCAAAGGCAAAAATCTCAAGCAGAATCCACAAGTCCTCAATTCCAATAGAAAGGTGTTGTGAAATATCCTCATTTCTTGAAGGGCTGATAGAAAGAAAAAGTCTCTTCTCATAGACTGTTAGACTTTTAACTCTGGAAGATTTCTTTTGTTTTAACAGATGGAATTGCTGGTTTTCTGTATCACAGCTGCAACAATTTTAAAGATGTTTCCACTGTTTTCAGGAGCTCCACATATTATAAGAGGCAAGTTGACCTTATTATTGAGTTGTCAGTTCTGTTAATTTGTTGATTAAGCAGCACAAGTGATAGTTACAAAATCATTTGTGAGACATAATAAACTTAAATGCTGGAAGAGAAAGGTTATCTTTACAAAACATTTTGGAACAGCCTAGGTTCAAGGTGACATACAACTTACTTCATAATAGAATGGTGGGTAACTTGTGATTTTTATATAAGCAAGGACAATTTATTCTTTTTCTCACTCCAGTTCATTTTGTCTTTCTCATGCTGGTCCCTAATTCCTTGTTGTTTCCTCTTATAACGTGGCAGGTGCCAGAGGTGCTTCATCATCTAACCCAAATACAAGTGCCTGCCATTCTGATATAAAAGTCATGTCCAGTCCTGTAATGATGTGATGATAGACTCTCTAGCAATGTGCTCAGTCGTGCCCAGTGCACAACAGGGCTGTGCTGCCATCCAGAGGGACCACAACAGACTGGAGAAATGGGCTGACAGGAACCTCATGCAGTTCAACAAAGGGAAGTGCAAAGTCCTGTGCCTGGAGAGGAACAACCCCAGGCACCAGTCAGTACATGCTGGAGGCTCACTGGCTGGAAAGCAGCTTTGCAGAAAGGGACCTGGGGGGTCCTGGCGGACACCAGGTTGAACAGGAGCCAGCGATGTGCCCTTGCTGCAAAGAAGGCTAGTGGTATCCTGGGCTGCAGCAGGCAAAGCACTGTCAGCAGGTGGAGGAAGGTGACCCTTCCCCTCTATTAAGTGCTAGTGAGGCCACATCTAGAGTACTGTGTCCAGTTCTGGGCTCCCCAGTACAAAAGAGACATGGACATACTGGAGAGAGTCCAAGGAAGGGCCACTAAGATGATTAAGGGACTGGAGCATCTCTCCAGTGAGGAAAGGCGGAGAGACCTGGGACTGTTCAGCCTGGAGAAGAGAAGGTTCAGGGGGTGTCATCAACATGTACAAATACCTGAAGGGAGGGTGCAAAGAGGATGGATCCAAGCTCTTTTCAGAGGTGCTCAGTGACAGGACCAGAGGCAATGGGCACAAGCTGAAATATAAGAGGTTCCTTCTGAACATCAGGAAACACTTTTATTGTGAGGGTAACCAAGCACTGGCACAGGTTACCCAGAGAGGTTGTGGAGTCTCCACCCTTGGAGATATTCAAAAGCTGTCTGGACATGATCCTGGGTACCTTGGTCTCCATGACTCTGCTTGGCCAAGGGAGTTGGACAAGATGACCTCCAGAGGTCCCTTCCAACCTTAACCATTCTGTGATACTGTAATGTATATGTTTTGGATGTCCCTTCCAGATGTGGGTTTTCTTTTGAGTTTTTCTTATATTCCTTACTAATCCTGTACTCCCAGGTGAATTCTGGTAACATACTTTTTTGACACTTCCAGCTTGCCTAAAATACACTTTGTCCTGACAAGGAGCTGGCCACAGCAGAATATGGATTTGTGACATCCAAGCTAATTTTTTAATCCCTTTCTCACTGTAGTCTGATATAGCATGGGTGTTCCTGCCTGTTCCTTCCAAAAAAACAAATCATACAGATTAGAGAACAGTTTTCTCTGTTCTGTGCTCTCGGTGAGGCTTTCCAAGCTTTGTCTTATTCTATCAACCATGTTAACCCAAATTTATTAGAACATCTGGAAACATCTGTGTTCTTGTGAGAAGGCAGATGAGATTACAATACAGCTTGCTAGTGTAGGTTGTACAGCTCTAGTTGAAAGGTATTTCCAGAATTATATACTGAGCCTTTTTGGTGTGGTTTGGGGGGAAAGGGGTTGTTCGGGGGTTTTTTTGTTGTTGTTGTTCTTTGGGGTGTGTTTTTTTAAAGCTTCTGAGGTTTGAACTTTGGCTTGTTTACTATTGTTTGGGAACTTGTTCAGAATTCTGCACCATTAGGTTATATATGCATGCCCTCTCACTCAAAGCAGGTAGACTTTAAAGGGTGATAAAAAGTAGAACCTAATCTGAACGTCTGCTAGAAAGATAATTACATCTAATTTAACATGTATTACTTAGTTGGATGTATGGATGGATGGATGAATTATAAGAGGAGCAACAAAATGCATTTTAGCATGAACTAGAGAGTCAGCAGGAAGTCTGCCCTTATGTTAAGGAATTACATCTTTAGGAGCTTCTTTAATAATCACGGGAAAATTTCCTGATTCACAGGTGTGACTTTTATAAGGTGCAGTTTCACCTAGGTTAATGTATTATAAGTTCTTTTTGTGAAATTGGTATTTGACTTACAGCTATTTTTGCAAAACGTATTTAAGTAACTAAAATGTATTTGTTGCTTCTCTCAGAAGGGGATAATATAAGATTCTCATGCTTTAGTAACAAAATGCATGATGAGAAAGCAAGGTCTAAAGCAATCAAATTGTTCCTAGATTTACATAATCTGGTAAATTCCAGGTTATGGGTTTGTATGTAAAATACATGTTGTGGTTTACTACCTTATATTTGTATTAGGAAGATTGTAATGAAGTACCCATTAAAATGAAAATTGTATTCAGTTGGGGGAGGGGGGATTACCAGTAGCAAATTTAAATTTTATTATATTTTTTTGCTGTCCTAATAACCTTAATGTACCTTAATGCACATTTGAGAAGCAGACTACTGTTTTGATTTTGGTGATGACTACGTGTCATTTAAAAAGTAGATTTTCTTAGATATGGAAAATGGATTAACCTTGCATGCAAATGATGATAATTTGGATTTTCTTTTACATGCCCATTCTTTATTTGGGTAATAGTATTATTAAAGATTTGTTTAGTCTGTTGAGAGAAGTTACCTCACAAAAACAGTTTGTGTTTTATGATTTACACACCCTTTGAACTGAATACGCAATTCATTGAACTGAACAGAATCACTTAATTAAATGTGACTGTTAGTAAGTGACCTCAAAATTTATGTTCAGTAATGTACTTCACACACAGATTTCTTTGAAAAATATACCTGCAAGCATGCATTTGGTGTTGCACTTGGCATCTGGACATGGTCCTGGGCAACAAACTCTAGGTGGCCCTGCTTGAACAGGGGTGTTAGACCAGATGACCTCCAGAGGTCCCTTCCAACTCCAACCATTTTATTATTCTGTAGTCAGAAGTTTTTGGGCATATTTTGAACATGCACTCAGCCTGTCATGACACAGGCTGTGTTCCAGTTTCTTTTCTGTACCAGTAGCAAGCTCAGCAGCTGTCAGTCTTGCATCCAGATTTTGGTTTTGAAACTTAAATCTCCACCTTGCAAATGAATATTTGTCACCTTCAACTAATTGCAACCTATGACTTCAAATTTGATCCTAAATGTTCTCCACTCATAAATTTGTCTTAATGCATAAAAAACATTACTTTCAGTCTAAAATTAACGTATGCAAGTTATGATGTATATGAAGTTGTTTTCAGGAAGATTATGGCCTCTATGATCCCGGACTTGTTGCAGCGTATCTGCTGTCAAGGACAAATAGTGTGTACAAAGAAATTCAACCAATTCAATCAGTTATTCATCTATGAAGTCTGTTAAGTATTTGATCAGTTTAATTGCAGTGGAGAGATAGCAGAAGATTTCTCAAGTTAAAACATGTATTTTTCCTTCGTTTTCAAAGAAAATCAGCTGTTATTTATATAGCATAAATGAGGAGAATAATTCAGAAATGAGAAAGAAGCTTCTACTGATGTATAACTTTGCAGGGCTTGCTCCCACCATGGAGATCATGAACAACACCCATTTTCGCATCTTCCTCTTCAAAACGAAACAAGTGACACTTAGTTTTTCCCAGTTGTATTGGGTTTGCATGGCAAGGTTTTGGTAGCCGGCAGGCTACAGGGGGGGCTTCTGTGAGAAGCTCCTAGAAGCCTCCCCCATGCCTGATAGAACCAATGCCAGCTGGCTCCAAGATGGACCTGCTGCTGGCCAAGGCCAAGCCAATCAGTGATGGTGGTAGCGCCTCTGGCATAACATATTTAAGAAGGGGGAACAAAAAAAACCCTGCACAGTTGCAGCTGGAGAGAGGAGTGAGAATATGTGAGAGGAACAACTTTGCAGACACCAAGGTCAGTGAAGAAGGAGGGGGAGGAGGTGCTCCAGGCGCCGGAGAAGAGATTCCCC
>WAAD01023242.1:2409-18044 GCA_013389945.1 Fregata magnificens
CTAGGAAAACATACATGTATGAAGATAAGAAACCATTGTGCATCTGTAAAAATCCCACCAATCTCTTCTGCTAGTGATTGCTACTCAGTTTGAGTTTAAGAACAAGCACAAGCAGTGTCTGTACGAAGGTTTCAGTAAGTGCACTCTGAACAACTGAGTTAATTTTCACTTCATCAGGTGGAATTCAGAAATGTTCAAGATGATCATTTGAGATTAATATGAATCCACCCATTCCATATTAATGACTGAAAATTCAGTATGTTAATAATATCGTTTATTTTGCTCCTATTTATCCCNTAGCACTATGCCACAAATGCCGAAATCCCAGAATGCTTTCTGCAGAGCCACTTTTCAAACCATTTCTTGTTTACAGGAAGTGGCCTGAGAAATAGATAATGGGTTGGGGGAAAATATTTTGCCCCAGTGACACATTAATGCAAATTAGTAGGAGAGATTTATTCTTCATTCCTCGCCAGTGTCTTATCTTGCATCAAATCATTCGGTTCAGTGGAAGGTGGAAGCCACTCAGCAGCCTGAAAATTTGAATGTTATTGGTCCAGCAGAACCTAAACTATACATACTTAACACAGAATTAAAACATTACCTCTTNTTAATTTTCACTTCATCAGGTGGAATTCAGAAATGTTCAAGATGATCATTTGAGATTAATATGAATCCACCCATTCCATATTAATGACTGAAAATTCAGTATGTTAATAATATCGTTTATTTTGCTCCTATTTATCCCCCAGATTAAATTTAATCCATATTTGTATTAGTTGCATGAGCATCTTAGTAAAACTTAGAAATAGAAAAGAAAATGCTGACCAATGTTATTTTAAAATATTTTGAAAATCTCAAAAAAAAATCAGTCTCCAGTAGAAAGAGAAAAATTTTAATACTTACAAACGTTATAAAAATACAAGCTAGCAATTTTCAAAAATTAATTTCACTTTTTGTACAGTATTGTATACTTTTGTACATTTGTGAAAATGATTTGTAGAACAACTTAAGACATCGTAAAATTGAAGTGGTACATTTAGCTTATAACATGTACAGTTGAAAGTAGTACTGAAAAGTAGAAGCTTTACCATTACCAAGAACACTTAAGCATAAAACATTTGTAAATATCTTTAAATTTATTTATAAATTATGAGTGTGTGACTTACTTTGACAGGGAAAGCTTTTGCAAGCATCAGTGAACTGTATTAATGTTTTTTATATTTAATCTTATGCACAAAAAGGACAAAAATAAGAAAAGACAGTGTTGAACAGGAAAATCTATTTCTAAAGACATTCTCACCTTCGAATCACAAGCTCAACATGAGAAGCAGTTCAAGACAATTCATACAGGCCTGTATCACTTCCACAGAGGCAAACTGACATAAATTCTCTTACAATGGCCCAAAGGTACCCTCTTCACAATTCTTATATGCATTGGGGTGAATTTTTCTTCATTGAAAGAACATTTGAGCACAGAGGAAAACTATAAAAAATGTGCTGAAAAGATCTGCTATTTTAACTCCATGACAAAAACCTGTTATTTTGCAAACTATTGAGTTAGTCTGGGTAAAAATAATCTCTATTAAAACAACACAAAAAATATCCTAACACATGACTTGAAAATTAGTTACCATTGGTCATGGGACAAATTTTTGGTTCTGGCCATAGGATTCAGAATTTCTTACTTAGGCTCTGGTCCCGTAATTTAGAAGAAAAACAAAACAAAACTGTTCTCTGTTGCACCCTCAGCAAACTCAGAACATTCACACAGCTTACATGTTAAAAGTGAAATACAGAACTGCATCTAGATTGCTCATCACTGATAGATACCAATTCAACAGTGGATTTTTTTTCCAACACTCAACTTGTGCCTGCACTGTTTAAAAAACAGACCCAAAAATTTGTCATATTTGGCCCTTCTTATTCTATACTACCAGGAAGAAAATAGACAGCAAAGGTGAAACTGTCACTTCCCACCTTAGTATGAAAACATCATGGTTTTGACCATCTGGAAGTTCTCGCTGAAAAAAATGTTGAGTGCTCTTTGGTTATCATGTTATATCATACCTGTGTTTTTCAGGAAGATAAGAGTAATCTTTGAAAAAAATTAGTGTGACAAACTATCAAAAGAAAGATTAAGTATCAAAGTCACACCATTTGTACCTCCTCTATCATACACACACAGAAATTTTGGTTGTAAGTTTCAAATTACTATTTACTACCATTTGTTATTTTTTATTATACTATATTAGGAACTGTAAGCAACACTGCCTTTACAGTCAGCATTATAAACTACATTTTCCTCTGTGTAAATTCCATAAAATCTTGAACTTTACAAATTGTTTCTATTGTAAATTTAAAAACAGCAAAGATGCTCACTGGAATTGTTGGCAAGAACAGTCTGAAGAGAGTTGTGCCGAAGAGACTGACTTAAAGTTCCTTTGTTCCAGTTTTAAAACTGACATTTTATACTGGTCTCAGCAAATATTACAGTAAAACTCAGGATGTTCCACTGCAACTTCAGAGCCCCTTCTGAACCCATCACAATAGAAGAGGGAAAACAAGCAGAGGAAGGGCAGGCTCCTCTTCTTACATGCACGAAATTACGGTACAACATCCCACCAAACAGGAATGAAAGGTCCTACATGTTTCCCCTGCCTCCCTCAGGTCACTTGGCTTCACACCTCCTGGAGCAGAATGAGAGGCACAGTGCAAATCTGCATGTGCTTCTGTGCTTAGATGGGCAGAGTGCTCCGGCAAGCACGCCTTATTAAATACTGCAGGGCTTAACATAAGGAAAACTACAAAATAAAGGATGCTATGTATGGATGAATTTGCTGCAAAAGCGATGATTGACACAAAGCTTGACATTTTTTTATTTCTAGTCCTAATTAGTTACAGAACTCCTCCAATGCCTCAGTCAACCAGGAAAGTTGTCCTCTTAGGACAAAGGAGTAGATTCAGTATTCTAGATCACTTTGATTCCTAGATTGGGAGGAGTAGGGGTTTGCTGGTTTTGGGTTTTTTGCAGAACTGGAACAAGATTATCTTTAAACCACGAAATAGTTGTAAAAGTATTTCTAGTGGCCCATTTAAGATGGTGACATTTTGAGAGCCAGATACTCCAAAGCTACTGACAGTAGTAAAAATGTTCCGATGGATTTTATTATCCCATCTCTCATCTGTGTCATGAATGGGTTACAGCATTCTAACCATATGGTTACTTAGCTATACAAAATAACATATTAACTCAGATTTTAAAACCAATCTATTCTCTGACAACTGATGAGAAATAAGGTCACAATTATTTATTTGACAAAGAGGCATCCCAGGAAGTCGTATTTTCTTGTACTACTCTTGCGTTTCCCTATACGTTACATCTACCTGTTACTGCTGATCCTTAACTTGGGAGCATAGGCCTTCAGAGCTACCTCTTCTCACCACACTGGAGATGATCTGAATTTACTATTCCAGAATTACTGTTCCTGAGTAATAGCAATGATTTGGATTTGTTTAGAATAAAAATGCCTCGTTCATGCTTAGCTCAAAGTTTTTTGAGAATAGCTCTTTTCGTTTAGGTTTGTTCTCTACATTAACTTGAATGATTTTGCATTTACTTTATTTCGTTTTAAATATTTTCACTGTATTTCTCTTTTCTGCTTGATTCTGGCCACCTTCTTGATGAAAATCTGCAAACATGTCAGACACAATGATCCCACTGCAGAAATGTCAAGGTCTTGTATGCCCCTGAAGTATGACAAGCATGATGATTTTTTTTGATCTCTTTTTAAACATTGTAGGTACCAGTCCAGTTCTGCTTCTATATTTTCAAGTGGTCAGTTGGCTTTTCTCAAACAAAAAGAATGCAACCCACCACATTCTTACTGCAGAAATTAAAATTATTTTGGGTGCTTTGGAGGAAAATGGTGCAAACATATAGGGAGAAAGTTGCATTGCTGTTAAGAAATAATACTGTTACAGCAGTGAAATGGGAGGTCACTGAAATGACACAAGGACTGTGTGGTCAGGCCACCTGCTTTCCACACTGAGCAGAAGCAGATCTTCTCACCATCCTCTTCTGCTATACCATCTTGCCTGCTAACCTGACCCACATCTTCACAGAATCATAGAATTATAGAATATCTCAAGCCTCAGCCATGACAGAGCAGGAGGCTTCTAACAGATGGTAATGGTGTAATCTGTGCTTTCTGTTCAGCTAGTAGCACTTCAAGTGAGTTATGATGAACTGACAGATTTTCAAGAGACTGAGTGTCACCTGGGGACATGTCCCTCAGCGCCTGAGGAAGCCAACCTCCCTGCTATTCGGTCTGACCCTGGGGCTGACCTCATGGGCATAGGGAGCAGGAGGTGTTGGGAATCAGCTATTTAAAGCTCATTACAATATCAATGTCAAACTCAACGGAACTGCCAAATCCACTTAATCCTTTGTGCTGAAAACATACCTTCCAAAGTGAAAGCATATTTATCTCAATCTTACTTAAGCAAAGCTGACTGTTTTTTTCTTCTCCTTAGAGAAATCTCTGGAGTTATTGCTCAGTTAACTTGCAAACTGTTTAACGCTGCACAGTGCCTCTTCATTTTACCCTATTTATACACCACTTAATGGTTCCTTTACTTCCCACATCAGAATGAATTACCAATAAATGTTGCTGTAAGCTGTTCACTACATCCTGTTCACTCAGTTTAGATTGTTCTAAGCATCTGTAACAGCTTAGACAATCTTTATGTAAAAGGGGTGGGACAGCAAGACTTACCATGCCTGAGTGCACACAAGCCTAAAACTGGTCCTCTACAATTCACAACCCACATCCCATTTGAGCTTCATTTATATTTTCAATTAAGAAATTGATACTTCAATTCCTAAATGTAGGGGACACCTATCCCATGTGTTTGCCATTGAGAGCATGGGAAACATAGGAAGAAACATAAAACATACCTTTTATTTCTATTTTTGCAACTTTAACATAGTATTGAGTTTCAATCTTTCTTTGAAACAGCCTTACTAATAAGGAAATGAATGCACAATAATATATCTTGTTTCTGGCTGGAAAAGCCATTCAGACACTGTTGTTTATTGTTCCAAGGAAATCGTAACCATAGCCACCATAACTTCAAGGAATTGTTGCCAGTACTCAAAGAGGTAGATTTACTGAAAGAATAACCAAATAGATTTAATACACTTCTCTTTCACACAACATTTTGATAATTTACAATGTCCACCTGGGGCATACTGACTGGTACAGTATGAAAAACCATCATGACGCCTGTACTCCCCTGCGATATAATGTAGACTGTATCCACTTTTTAAATTAAAAGTGGGTTTTTTTCCTGTGAATAATGCTTCTACACTTCAAATAAGTAGCATACTCTTGCTCCAGGGAGACCTTATTGCAGCCTTTCAATACATAAAGGGGGCTTATAAGAAAGACGGAGAGAGACTTTTCACCAAGGCCTGTAGTGACAGGACAAGGGGCAGTGGTTTTAAACTGAAAGAGAGTAGGTTTAGATTGGATATAAGGGAGAAATTTTTTACGGTGAGGATGGTGAGACACTGGAACAGGTTGTCCAGAGAAGTTGTGGATGCCCCATCACTGGAAGTGTTCAGAGTCAGGCTGGATGGGGCTTTGAGCAACTTGATCTAATGAAAGATATCCCTGCCCATGGCAGGGGGGGGTGGACCAGGGGATCTTTAAAGGTCTCTTCCAACCCAATGCATTCTATGATTCTATCTCCTATATGAACTCTGTGATGAGATTTTCATACTGCTCAGAAAATTAAAAAAAAGCCAAAAGAAACAAAATTATAAATTAATTTTGGAAAAATTGAAGTGTGAAGTCATGGCTAAAACAAGGCCATTACATTTAGAACCCAAAAGAAAGAAAACACAAATGTGTCATTAAATATCCATAGGTGCAGAGAAGTAAATACAGTAAAAAGTTATCCTAGCTGCTACTCCTCTGTCAAGAATCCCTCACTTGAGGAATCTTTAGAAATCATTTAAGAAAAGAACAGAAATCACTCAGGAGAAAACAGTTCCAAAGACTGAAACCTCTATAAACCCTCATAAATGATGCCAGCCTTTGCAAAAATATTCCACCAATAAGCTTGCAAAGACAACAAATAGTCTTTATGAGGGAAAGGTCAGTAATTCCAAATCTAATCACACTGATCTGGCAAACAGTTCTATTTCTGAATACTTTAAAAATATTGTACTGTAAACAGCAGCAATTCAATAGCTTTTGATGAGAAGACAGGTGGCCATTTTACTTCTTTTCACTATCTTTCTTCCTGCTGCATTGACTTCTGTTTGTCAATCAGAAAAGTACAGAATTAAACGCAGTCTGATGGCATCCCAATAAAATCTTATCTGTTCAGTTCAGTCCCTTTCTTTACATAAAATCTGCATGGAGTTCACTGTAGACTTTTAGTTTTTTTAATGAATCATCAGACAGAAGATCCTAAAAAAATTTAAAATTCCGTTATTATTAATTCCATTACCACCAGGTAATCTAGGCTGAAATTTGGAAGCAGCAGTATCTGAATTGAGGGTAAAACCCAGAAAAGGAGTTGAGAAGGGAAGCTAGCCAGCTAGACAGAAAAATAAAACATCATCTTGTCAGGAGCTGAAACCTTTCAAACACACACCGCAAAACAGAACCATGAAAAAAGGGCACAAATAGAACAAAATTACCAAGGAAATCAATAACCAGAAGTAGGACATCCATTTCTCACCCTGTGTTGATTTTAGTACGGCTCTTGCACAAAACAAAACATCAGAAAGAGCATATGTCCCTTCATTTAGATTTCTCACACAAATCCGGGAAGTTATTCAAAGACTCCTTCCCATTCTTTCCCACTCAGCTGCACAAAGAAGAGTATCTGACTAACAGGACAACAAAGACTAGAAATTAATCCAGGCCAAAAGCAAACTTCAGGAGTCAGAAATAGAAGTCTGCAAATGGGGATGGGTTTTTTTTCTTAGGACAAGGTCTCTCATGAGAAATGTTTGGTAAACCCCGAAGCAAAAGTATGATAATTTTGACGTCTGCTACACAGGGGATAACGATAGTGGCAGGAACCAAGGGATGAGACAAGATAGATAGGAGGCATCTGTCTCTGCAGCACTGATCTCAACAGCAACCCCTTTACTCTGTATCTCTGAGAAAAAAAAATTGAGGTCCTTCAAGCCCGTCCATCTTCTGTGCTTCTTAGGTTGCTGTCAAATGCTCATTTTTGCTTTGAATTGCTTGATGACCTGCTTCACAGAAGTCCAGAAGAAATTTTCTGAAAAGGCTGCAGTAGTCTAGATGACACGGAGTTTTGTCTTCCTCACAGTGTCACTCATACTGTTTATTTTCTCTACATAATTGTTGTATCTGTGGGTGTAACGTAGTTGATAGAGGCAGCAGTTTTCAGAGAAGAGGAAGATGCTAGCACACTGACGTTTCCTCTTTCTGCTACCTGGCAGTTAAACAAAGTTGCAGCCTTCCACTTACAGAGTCAAGGGAGATGTTAAGCACACAGAAAATAAGAGTCTTCATTCCAAGCCAAGCTGCCCATGACTGACCTTACTCTGTGAGGCACTGGAACCAAAACTACCCACAAATCAACACAGCAGTACCGGGTTGGTCTAAAAGCAGGATACACATGGCAAGCTTTCCCATGACCAGTTTTGTGAGTTAGCCCACTGAAGCCGCCATGCAGTTAACAAGCCAGCCCCTAAAGGCGTATTTTTCAGTGCTATATTGTTCCTCTATTCAGCAAAAGTATTTTGAAAGGAAAATACACCAAACTGGAAAGATGTGTAAAGAGAATTATAATTATATAACATGCTTGATGGTACTGCCGATCATTTACCCCTTAAGACAATTCCCCAAAACTGTCATCGTTAACAAGCTTAATTACTGTCATGGTTTAACCCCAGCTGGTGACTGAGCACCACACAGCTGCTCGCTCACTCCCCCCGGATGGGATGGGGGAAAGAACTGGAAGAGTAAAAGTGAGAAAACTCATGGGTTGAGATAAGAACAGCTTAATAATTGAAATAAAATAATAGTAGTAGTAGTAGTAATAATAATAATAAAAGAATATACAAAGCAAGTGATGCACGATGCAGTTGCTCACCACCCGCCAACCGAAGCCCAGCCAGTCCCCAAGCAGTGGCCCCCTGGCCATCTTTCCCCTAGTTTATATACTGAGCATGATGTCATATGGTATGGAATATCCCTTTGGCCAGTTTGGGTCAGCTGCCCTGGCTGTGCCCCCTCCCAGCTTCTAGTGCATCTCCAGCCTTCTCAGTCGGTAGAGCATGAGAAGCTGAAGTCTTTGATTTAGTGTAAGCACTACTTAGCAACAACTAAAACATCAGTGTGTTATTAACATTATTCTCATACTAAATCCAAAACACAGCATGATACCAGCTACTAGGAAGAAAATTAACTCTATCCCAGCCAACACCAGGACAATTACCAACCCCATTCTTCAGGCTTTTCTTTCCCGTTGCCAGATGGCATATTTTTCACCATGTGCCTTAAAACAGACACCCAGCCAGAGAGCTTACACCTACACAGTTGGTCTTCTAGTTGGACCAATACTGAAGTTATAATGTATCATTTCAGATCTGAGAAAAAAATTTCTAACCTTCTAGGTCGGGGGCAGGGGAGGGGAAGTCCTACATCTCACTCATAGTTTATTGCTGGCATAGTTGCTATTTTAGACAGAGAAAATTGAAATAAGTAAATTTCCTGTACTAGTTCTATGGTGAATTCTCCACAGGTTCACTGGAAAAGAATACAGCACTCCAGTGACTAGCACTGAGACTTAATTCAAAGGCTTCAGAATGGCAGCTGCACTCCGATTTCAGAGCTAAACTTCCACCGAGTGAGAGATCACTACAGGCAAAACCTTAAAAAGCGGTATTGTTGGCAAGAAAACATAAGATAAGGATTGCGTTAAATATTAAGTAATGCTCTCATTTAAACACACAATCTTTGCATTTTTCATGCTATTATTTTACAAGATCACTCTTCACTTGATGAATAGGACCGTGTAAACACAGGTCTAAGCAGATTTGTAATCTGCTCAAGTATAGCAATTCTTTAGTTCCTACATCTTTTTCGAAACCAAGCATATTCATCCAAGTGATTTCCAGTTATATTTCACATGTATATTAATAAATACAGAGAGTAAATTCAGTGCAAAATATTAGGTAAAGGCAAATCTTACAGAGTCAGTTATTTTGCAGAATATGTAAGGTTAATGACATCAAGCAGACATTTACAGAAATCGTATCATTCAGGGGCTTTAAAGAACTCATTACTCACAGTTGTAATCCATTTTTCTAACCCAATGATTGGTATTGAGCAATAAAACATTTTGGTCATCTGCTGCAAAAACGTTTCATAAATAATTATTTTATTCACTGATACTATAACAACAGAAGTAATTGTGCAATTGTGCTGGTTTTGGCTGGGATAGAGTTAAATTTTGTTTCATAGTAGCTAGTATGGGGCTATGCTTTGGATTTGTGCTAAAAAGTGTTGATTATGTGGAGATGTTTTAGTTGTTCCTAAGTAGCGCTTACACTAACCAAGGACTTTTTCAGCTTCCCGTGCTCTGGCAGGTGCACAAGAAGCTGGGAGGGGACACAGCCGGGACAGCTGACCCCAACTGACCAAAGGGATATCCCATACCATATGACATCACCCTCAGCATATAAAGCTGGGGGAGGAAGAAGGAAGCAGGGGACGTTCGGAGCGATGGCTTTAGTCTTCCCAAGTAACTGTTAGGTGTGATGGAGCCCTGCTTTCCTGGAGATGGCTGAGCACCTGCCTGCCGATGGGAAGTAGTGAATGAATTCCTTGTTTTGCTTTGCTTGCACGTGCAGCTTTTGCTTTACCTATTAAACTGTCTTTATGTCAACCCACGAGTTTTCTCACTTTTACTCTTCCGATTCTCTCCTCCATCCCACCGGGAGGGAGGGAGTGAGCAAGCAGCTGTGTGGTGCTTAGTTGCCAGCTGGGGTTAAACCACAACAGCAATTAAATTAAATTATTTTTGGCCTACTATAACTAGCATAATTTGGGATATTTCCCCTTTTAGCAGGTGAATTATAACATACATAGTATGAATACGTATCTGAAAGAATATACTTCTGCATTTAACACACTACAATAAAGTATAGAATGTTTGTATTAATACAAGTAGATCTTCTGAAATACAGTACTGACAATTCATTGTAGAAGATGCTTGGTTTTCTTGCAGTTATTATTATTAATACCCTGGGAACATTAGAAGTTATATTCACAAAACAAGTTTCCTTCTCCATAATTTTATCAAAACACTTTTCCTTGCGGTTTAACATGTTCTCCCCAGGAAATGAGGCTTTTGTAATGCTGCCTATCCCCATCTCCTCTGCCACATTTTGAATTCACTTGCCAGTTACAACCAGTTTGATGGAGAAGAGATAACCCACGAGTATTTAGGTCCTACAACTTTCCTGAATATTTGAATATCTCTCTGGGTCTGATTAGAAGGAGGAAACCTCACTAGCCCAGATACTGATGGAAAAGTGGTAACTTAGCAGTTCTTCTTAGCTTACCAAATGGTCAGTCCTTACACGTCTTCAATAGCAGAGGCAACCGTTGGTCCCAGCAGCAGTCAAGGAAGGTGAGAAGGGACAGGTGGTGTGTTGCATAGGGAGAGGAGAAGGGAATGGAAGTTGTGCACATACCACAGTAAGATATGGATATCACGAGGGTGGCTTAGAGACAGAGATAGAGATCAAATACAGAAGAGTACAGGGGAAGCACACAACATCTGCAGTGGAATGTGGCACTGTGGCATAAGAATTTAGGGACACAGTCCAAGATTTGTAGGTAGCCTGATTTCAGAAATTGCTTTGCTTGTAAAACAACTTGTTTAGCCATGTGTTTATATGAAAGAACAGTTCTCTCATGTCGGCTACAATCTAACACACTGGGAATAAACCACAGATGAAAGATACAAAAGAAATAGAACTACTATTGAAATGTTCTTAACACTTCTTACCTGAGTTGAAAGATGACAATATGATTGTCAATAGATAAAATCTGGATGGAGCTTCAGAAAGTGAATTTAAGCAGAACTGTTCCTTTAGATTTGGTTTCAATTTATAAGACTTCTGCTTAGCTTCAGTTTAGAGCACTCTTTGCCATCTTATTCAAATTTTCCAGACCGGTTTACCCAGCGCTAATGAAAGATATGTTTGCCTAATTAGCCTTTTTCCCCTGCACTGAAGATATAGTTGACACTAGTCTTGTGAAAAATCTACAATAAGATCAGAGCTCCAACAAAATACGCAGCATTACCTGCTTCCTCCCCCACCAGCTTTAATGATATTCATAAGTACCAACTGTTTTCAGCTCAAGCCCAACAGGAATAAAAAAAATAAAAAAAAAAACCCAAAAACCCAACACCACTGCTCATCAAGACTAAGCAGAGGCAGAAAAATGCTGAGCGGCAGCTGTCACAGAGTGGGAGGACAAAGACCGAAATGAGGAAAGAAACTGCCAATACCTTTTAAAGTATCCTTCTTTAAGAAAATCAATCTCTTCTCTCAAAGCCATTTTTTTCAGTCTTTTAAAATGCTACAAATAACTGCATGACTATTTATTATTATATTTTCATGTATATGTTCTTTCCTAGAAAACCTGTCAAAAGGTTTGCATGAAAAAAAATCTCAACCTTTGTAGACAGAGTAGTCCCATGGCTACCTTGAAAAACACTCCTGCACAAATACAGACTTGCATACAAATAGACATATAAAAACAACTGCAGATTTAGAACACAATACATGTGCCTGAAGTGCTCCTTCATAGTCCCTAAAATACGTTCAGATGACAGCACTGAAGCCAGTATAGGAGAAATGCTCCTGTTTATAACCTCATTCCTTTACCTCAGAAAAAATGGCACAACAATGATACGTAATAGACTTACGCCACTTTGCCACTGTTGCTAACAAAGTTTTTACTTAACCCTTCATCATGTTTTATCTAATTAATGTTTAAATTAACCTCCGCTAAACCATTCACAATTCAAACCTGTTCAGGTGATTCAGTAAGCATTCCTTTAAGAAAAATCTTTTATACATATATATAAATATAAAAATATATATACACACACACAGAGACAAAAAATGTTCTGGGAATGCTAAGAGTGCAAAACTGAGTGCTCAAAAGAGAAAAAATGCCAGTAGAGTTGATGATGAAATCTATCGCATCTTTTGCAGGGTCTAATCCAATGCACTCGCCCATGGTCTAGCAGGGTATTAGAACAGCACATCTCCTGGCAGACAGAAAGCTCAACAATGTTAAGGTTAGCTGGCGCAAGATGTTTATTTTCAAATATTAAGCTTTAATTCTCATCATGTCCAACAGCTGAGTCAAAACCTATTATACTGGAATGATTCAAGTCAAAGAGGAATCATGATTCTGTGACCCTCCAAAAAAGTAGTATGGCTTCAGCAACACATACTAAGGTATATAAGGTATTACCAAAGCATAGTTATTTGATATTACCTTAGAAATGATCTGATGCCTTGTGCTCAAAGCATCATATGCTGTTGCCTGTATTTGTACATGCTTTCTTCAGCTCATTTTCAAAAGTAGCCTGCTTACATAAATACTTACTTCTAAAAAAAAAAAAAAATTAAATATTAGCTTTATACAATACCCAATTCTGTATCCAACAGATACTCTAGGTTTTCCCTTTTCCCTGTCATCTACTGGCCATACAAAACAAGTACGTTTAACTTTGATTCTGACAATTATTCCCTATTTTAAAATTAAATTTCTAGTTAAATCTTCACAAACTTGAGAAGGAGAGAGAATTAAAAAAAAAAAAAAAGGGAAAATAAAAAGAAAAATAAAACATGAGATGAAATGCAACATTGGAAGAACATGTATTACCGCATTGCTTGAACTCATGATAAGATTTGTCTGATTTAACTGAAGCAACCCAGAGTTTTTCCACAGAACATAAATAAAATTAAGGTCAAAGAAAAGAAAAAAGATTAATCTGCTACCTCTGTAATAGACTATATTCTTAGCACAAAACCAAGAGAGACCAGAAGAGATAATCATAAATTGCAAATAGCTTCTATGTTTCATGGATCGAGTGATAAAGACAAATGAGAATGGTCTTCTGAAAGCATACACCTGTCCAGACAGACATTGCTGCTGAACGTTCAAATGAAAAGAAGAAAAGCAATGCCATTTCAAAGTATTAAAAAAACCACATAAAGCTTTTAGATTATATTAATGTTGTTTGCACATTTAAAAAATGAACAACACAATAGATGTATTATGACCGCATACTTTATATAGACTACAGTCCTAAATTTGCATGAAATTAAACGTCTCATCTGGAGAATGATCGGACTAATAGTCCATTACAATTTGCTTGTTTTGCTTTCCACAGGTTTTTTTCCATTGCAGAAATGCATGTGGTAGTTACACTATTTTCTTCAGAAAATATTACTATAAAGAAAAAACTGTAAAAGAGATATCGGATAGCCAACTTATGTATGTTTTAAGAATAATTAGAGATTTTTCTATTTACTAGGAAAATTCTACATATCTCAAAATATTCAGAAAAAAGAAAAAGCCAAGAGCAGATACATGAAAAGGCTTGCATTGATTTCAAAAATGTATAGAGCTTTGGAATATCTTCAGAGGCAAAGAAGTGATACCTATAAGCACATGTCTAAATTATTTATCACAGTTCTATTTTACAAAAAAGTTTCATTGAACTGCTTTAAAAGGAAAAGGGAGACTAGGGAGTCCTTCAGTACCTGAAACAAAGTGTACAATAAAACAGAAACTTCTAATAATTCCAAATGCATCTCAAGATGTAGGCTCTATTTATTTCAATAGGTAGCAATCACTTCACCTGCCATTCGCTCTCTTAATGCTCTGAAGTCTGGTGGTTCTGTGCTTTAGCCTATCTTCACATCCTGTACTACCAGGGTCTTTTGCTGTGTTCTTGGCCCCACATGAGCCTGCCTCTTCATATTTCTTGGTATGTATTTACATGCAATATTTATTTAATATATAGATTGCATGTGTCACACACTCAAATTATGCTTCTCAAAAACAGCATAGTGGGGTTTGTAACAATATTCAAATATGCAAGCACCATCCATTCAAAAACCAGTCACTTTACAAGCTCTGATAAAATAACTATTATGAGAACTCTGCAACGAAAAGTCTATTGCATCTATTAACCAAGAAAGACATTACAACAGAGTTTTCTAGGAAGCACATGAAATGAAATCCAGCTGTGTCAACCAAAAAAAGTTATATCTCTTTAGTCTAGAGATATGCCTAAAAGACAGACCGAGTTATTTCCCTCTCTCTTCATCTAGCTTCTTTAATATGGATTTTTTCATGGATAACTTGCAAATTTTTCACTCAGAATTCTTTTGGCTATTTTAGCCATGATGCACCTGATGCATATATGTGGGCTGCCTCATCTAGTGTAGCTCCACTAGAAAGAAACAATTTAGGTTAAAACTCTGTAAAACAGATGTGATTGAAAAAACATGCCATAACAACCAGTTAGTAAATAACATAGTTGTATATACATGAAAATAACGGCTGAAATGTTTTAAATAGACCTAATAAAAAAATTCATATAAAAATAAGCAATTCTAATTAATTCAGGTACTTACTTTTTCTTTAACCTCTGAATATTTTACTGGTCATGATCCTAACTACTATGTAGGACTGCCAACTGATGTCAATGATATCTATCCATACGTAGCATATATTACTTTTCAAAATCTAAGATAATATATCTCAGAACCAGAGGATGTTTTGGGGAGGCCACGGGGTAATGGGATCTTTTAAGAAAAAGATACTGACTCAGCTTATATTAGGACTCCCACTTTTACACAGCTTTGGAAACATCTTCTCTAGACAGCAAGCAGGGCAAATTACATAGCCTCTTGAGGACTGCTATTAAATACCTCTCTCTACAGAAATCTACTGATGACAACTCTCAGTCATAACATCAGAAGTTACAGACATTCAGTTACAGGCATTTCTACTAGCACAACCAATATCTGACACTAATCCTGAAATTCAGTTCTGCTGGTTTTTATGCACGTGCACCCCAATAAAGGGCACCAGGCAATCTCACTCAACACCACGCTTGCCAGTTACTTTGCAGAGAATGGTATACAGCACGAACTCCTGTGCTTGAATTTTGTTAAGCTCTGTTTTGTTGGATTTACTACAGTAACCCCACTAACTCCCAACAACACATAGTTAAAAAATATTCTTTGCACAACACTAGCAAACAATTCTGCAGCATCATACCAGACTACTTCTCTTTGATCAGAAAGATTTGCTGGAATGAGGTTATTTTGTCTGAGTTACAACCAAGTACATTACCTTGTATTACTGTGAATGATTCATGCATACAGATTTTAATAACAATTTTAATATCTTGTGCATAAGAGAATAAATGTTTTAGACCAAATAAGATTTTAGTCTGAATGCTAGGCAGCACCCCACTTTCCATGCCTTGATTATTCAAATATCAAATCCTTATCAAATTATCAAAAAAAA
>WAAD01023242.1:18087-38770 GCA_013389945.1 Fregata magnificens
AAATAAAAACCTTAAAAAAAAAAAAAAAAAAAAAAAAAAAGCTATTTGAGAAGTATCAGTTTTTAAGAGATTAATATATTGGTTATGTGTAATGGTGGCTAAACCACTGAAGATTAGATTGTATTTTATCTGTTAAAAAAAGGGGGGGGTTATCAGTCTTTTTTAATTGAAAGCAATATGTTTAGAAGATCTGAATACATAAAAATCACTTGTTGCAATTAACAGATAGTTGAGATGAAGGATAGAATCTAATCATGTCCCAAATAACAGGTATATTCATAAAGATTGGACTGCATCCAGGAATTCAGTCACGAAAGAACTATTACAATCCACAGGAGAAGAGTCAAAAATACTGTTTTGAAAAACTGCATTAAATTATGCTTTTATGTTTCTTTCTCTGCATGCGGAATGTACTACCAAAAAATACCAAAGCTATTATGCCAAATTTTTTGCATCAGGCTTTGCAAGAATTCTCGAAGTCTAGTAGCTACTATTTGCAGAAAACACCAATAGTTTTCATTTAATGTTTTTTAAATATATACGATTGTACCTGACCTCTCTCATTGTTCCCACCCTGAAGAGCATATGCCTATCAACAATGTATCATTCAGGGACAAGTACTTGTGCATTAGTGGTATTTCTAAGATGTAGGACTATGAAAATATTTCACTTGCAAAACGTCTTCATCTAGCTCTTGAACCACTCTCTTGCTGCATTCTACTAATGAAATTATCCCTCCTGTTATCTCATCACCATTGCAAACATTCTCAAGGACATCCTGAAAATGTAGAGCAGTACGAATGCAGCAATGTTCACACCATCATCACAAATCTTCGTTTATAGCAAACAAACAAAATATACTGGCTGCACATTTAATTTGAGAACTAGCAATTTTCTTTTATTTCAAATGAAGCTGTACGCATTTAGAAACCAACAGGATCATATTTTTTGTTTGCCATGTGATAAAATTCCTAGCCAGGAGACCTGTCCAGAACTCCCATTCGTGAAGGAAGACTAAATAAAACCAGCCTTCATCTCTTCTTGCTGTTGATGGCTGCTTTGCCTTTCAGTTGAAGAAGAAATTCAGTAATTCAAGTTCTCAGATTCTCTACCGCTGGGCTTTCAAGATGACTGCTAACACAGGCCTGCCTATGGCATCTCTTCTCCTCCTGGGGCCGGCATGTCCCTTCAGCAGTACTTGCAAAAAACAGATTGCAAACAGCTTTATTGCCAGCAAGACCTTCACTGTAGATACAGCTTGCATGAGTCAGAGCGTCCTTGTGGTGCTCTTGCTCACATCACTTGGCACAGCAGTTTAAATATACAGCAAAAAGTCCTAGGACTCTGACGGCTGCATTTCTAACAGGGGGTCTCTGCATCAAGGCTGCTGCAGAGTTTAGTCCTAAACAGTCAGAACAAAGGTATCTTCATTAGCGAAAATAAAAACTTCAGTGTGCATCAAGTATTTCTTAACTGTGCATTTTTCCCACAATACTCATTGATCTACAATGCTTCCAAATCACTGAAGAGAATTAGCAAGCTCTACTCTACTGTTACAACCCACAGCAAATACTCAATTCGAATTTTGGGAAAAGTTATATTCGGCTATTATCATAAATATCTAAGTGTGGTAATAAAATTGTAATTTTACTAAAACTATCAATATTAGTGATTTTAATACAAAAAGAAATCTTACATATAAGATTTTTTTTTCTACTGTTGGAGAGGAATTGCTGTGTTACAACACAAATAAATGGGTTAATATTAAAACCAGAAAAAAACTGCAGGAATTTGCTTCACTACTCTTGTTTGAACTTCAAGATATTAGACAAAAAAAGTTCTTGGTAATCTTAAATCTGATTTACTTGGAAATGAAGTATTTTTGCAAACCACTGTCAACTACTTTCAGCCACTGAAGTAATTGGACAGGTCAGATCTGCAACCTGTATGTAACAATTTAATGAACATGGAAGAAAGAACTGCATTTAAGTCTATTTCTGGAGAATGACTTTTGATCATGGTTTTTAGATGGAACATAGGGTAGACTAAAATTGTATTTCAGCTTTGCGAATGCTATTGGGAACATTTAACAAGAATTCTTGAACCTTATTGCCACATATTTTTTAAAAGGTTCTTTCTTGTCTAATAAGATGATTGTTAAAGAGCATTTCCAATCACAAAGTAACGTATCTGGGGTGTTTAATTGCTCCCGATTCTAAGAATTGGTTATTCAGTAGAAGAAACTCTTCCATCTATGAACAAGAATTTGTTCAAAATGCAGACCATCTGTGTAATACTTGCACCACCAGAGTTTCTGCATGAATTTTCCCTAGGGAAATATAGAGATTTCTAATCATCTATTGCTTCCTTTTGAACTATACATAAGGGATTTATGAAAATTATTTTTCAGGCATGCCATCAGTCACATAGCTTTAGAGACAAATATTAGGTTCTCAAAAACATTTTTGCACTACTACTTGGACACTCACAAAAGCAATCACTTCCTCTTGCCAACTCTCAGATTATTATGTAATATACCCAAGCTTTTACATTTACTCAGCATACACAACTCTGGTTCAGTTTGGCACATTTTTTGGTTTTTAAATACGAACAAGAATGCTTCAAAGACTAAAACTGAGTTGGGAAATATTTATATGAGAAGCTGAGTATGGATTAAAATTATTTGGCTTCAAAAGTAAAATTAGATGATGTTTAATTTAGTTTATTTATGAAGTTGCATTTGTTCAATTTAAGTATGTAATCTCCTTTGAGAGAGTTCAGCTTTGCAAAATGATAATCTGTTCCTATATTTCTATTAGTTGTGATTTATTCTGATTCATTCCTTTGTTCAAAAATGCTAATGAAAGCAGATGATGCTGAAGATCAACCAGCAACAACAACCGACACAACCATTCGTCTGAAAAAAGGGGAAAGACTGTGAGACAGTCAAGCAAGAAATCTGAGACAAAGATTTCTAGGGAGACATTGGTTATGAAGAAAACCAAGCACAGGGACTCAGCTGCCACACTGAACTAGCATGACCTCAATTCTCAATAACTCATCTCAAAAAGTCTCGCAAAGACACACAGCAAATTACATTTCTCCTATGGGTATATATTTAAGAGGGATGAAGAGCTAAAATCAAGCTTGCTGGGCTTTGATGATGAGGCTCAAGGGAGACAAGTCATTGCTGAGGGCTTTTGGGACATGCAGATTGTATGGATATATGAAGGACAGATTGATAGCAGCCTCTGTACACGTTGTGAGAGGCATGTAAGAGATTTTAAAATCAGACATACAGGCTTTTCAGTTGCTTTATTTCCCTGCCACTAGTTGTTTATGTATTTACTGTACTCCTTGGGTAAGATCCTCACAACTACTGTCATGCCTGTACACTAGGACCAGAGAGCTGTGCCATAAAAGCCTTCTTCCAATGCCAGCATCACAGAGTCATATAGCTGCAGTCATAAACTCTTCCTGTAAACATCTGTGAGGCTGTCTAGGGTCAAGACTTTAGTCTGCAGGCAGACAGACAGAAGAATTTGCCACCAATAACAGAGACCCTCAGAAATACCTTAATTGCACCAAGAATTTTTCCATCCTCTAAGCAGCTCAAAAACCCTCCAAACCACCATCACTGGTCTACAGATTTTTTTCCTTATGAGACTATTTCTCATGGGCAAGCACAGAATATCATACCTTCTGCCTTTTCCATGGAAGTTGATCAATCTTTACTTTAAGTCATATAATAATAGGTTCGGGGGAGAGTCCCTATTTCTAGACTTCTATGGGGTTTTTTCACCTCACAGATTTAAAAAAAAAAAAGCAGGATACACTCCCTCTTCCTTCCTAAACCAAATTAAGAACAGTTTCATCAAGCCCTTATGGGAGTCACCATAGATTTGTGTTGTATGACTTAATGGAGTAAGAGGTTCATTCTATGGTCCGTCCAGTCTTTTGCAGGAATGAATTCCACAGGTCCTGAGAAATTTTTATCTCAAGCAATCACAAGTGCTCCCATATTTGTCTTTTTATTACTGTAGTGGGACTTGGTTGCTATAAAAAGGCAGCATCATGGGACAGAAAGTAAAATCCATATAAAATTTTGAATTAACTAAGACCTCAAGCTTTGAGGCTCTGGGTTCACTACAAAACAAATGCAAAAAGCAGACCAACATGGTAATGTATTGCTAGCACTGAGGGTAACTCCAAATAGAATTATCTGGCAGCCAGTATGAAAGTTTCTAGAGAGCTAGTTGTAAGGTCAAACAAGAATTACTGAGGAAGGGAGTGGATCTTGTGTGTGGGAGGGAATACAAAATTGTTATTGTTTTCAAGTGCACCACTGAAAGAATACCTTTGAATGGAATTAAAGTACACAGTAAACTAAAGAACAAAAAGGATTTTATAGCAACTGCTCTCTATTTGGGGTGCTTTTATATATATATATACACACACACATATATATACACACACAGATATGTATTTTATTTTCTATGTTGAAGGATTTAAACCCTTTCCTAATCCAGCAATGGTCAGAACTCTTCTCGAGCAAGCTTCAAAATGAAAACTGTCCTAATTAGCAGAAAATCTTTTGCAGAGTTTCCAGTTTCTGTGTTACCAGTTTCAGCACTGAGCATACAACTTCAATTTTTATGCCAATGTCACAACCCCTGGGTCATGCCTCTGCCTAAAGAGAGTAGGGTTAGGCATTATATTTCACTTCATGTAATAAATCTGGCACAGAGGCTTTATACAGAATCATAGACCCTAATGTTCTTTGATTCCCATTGATCACAAGCCAGAGGATCTCAGGAGTGAGATCAGTGGTACTGTCTCCCAATATAAAATGCCTTGTTTTAAAGGAATAATATGTATGCATATTTCTAGTTACTTTATAGTTTGTTCTTTTGTAGCATTCTCATTCAGTTTTATTTTAAATATTATAATTATCCTTCTCTCGGGGTTTGGCAACTAAAGCTCCAAAAATACTGCTACTTACCTTATTGATAACAAAAACTTTAAAAATAACATGTCCTGTATCTGCAGCTTTCATCTGCTCCAGATAAGATAAAGGAGGGGTACAAGATTTCCTTAGAAGAAAACTGGACCCAATTAAGAAATTATATTCTAGTTTTCTCTAACAAATGGGGGGGGGGGAAATCCCCAAAGATACTTTCCTAGCAATATTTTTAAAGATACCCTCTTAATCCAGAAGAATATATGTAAATGAGGCTTGTATGTTAAGACCTTGTGCACTCAATTTCAATGCTTCAAAAGGTTCAAGAAAAAAACACTTCAAATGTCTTCCATTTTCTCTTTCATTTCTTTCCATCCTCAGTTCTGGTATCAGAATCATGTTTCCAGATTAAAACTTCTAAGTGTATTTCTAAACTAGAAAAGGAGGACAAGGGCAGGGAAGAGGACACTTAATTTATTATCTTTTCACATTGGAGTTACAGGGAACCTTAATGATATACCAAGCTATAAACCCTGTAGTTGGTACTATATTAATCATCTGTCTACATGAGAAGTCAGATAAACATATAATCCTGTTTCTGCATTGCAGATTTTATATATCCCTTCCTCGGGCTGTTGGTTCTTCTTTTATTATTTTGTAAACATTGCTTTGGAGGAGGGGGGAGGATCCGTAACAAGGTAGGAAATGGCATAGTAACTACAGTTTCTTAAAATGAACAGTTATATTAAGATTCATAAGAAGATAACTGAAGAAATAGGCAGCAATTCAATCCTTCCAGCAAAGAGTACCTTTTTAACAGTCTGAGCGCAATTTGTCTCTATTAACACGCTGTCCCTTCACCAAGGTCAAGTCTGTTACCAGCCACAGGCAGCAGCTGGCCCACCCAAGCTTCTCCCCCCAGCTTGGGTATGAGCCAGGTCTCACCTGCATATTGAAAGAACTTCATTTGAGACAGACAGAGTGGTCTCTACCTACATGTCATCTATTGTTGTATCACATATTCCTGGGAAAGATATACTCCCCTCTCTTATCTTCCCATTTCAGGCCAAACATGTAAATAAATTCCACCCCTCCACTTTCTATACCTATCTCTAATATTTAAGCACTATGCAGAACAGACCGAAATACCCAATACTATTTTGGATGAACCAAAACGATTTGAAATCAAATGAACAGAAGATTCTGCAAATTGTGGTGCATACAGGTAAACTGAGTGCACTGGGGACCAACAGCTCCCCACGTATGCTTAGTAATAAAACATCAGCTCAAAACCCCTATGCCCTGAAGGGGGATCCTTGAGGCTGCAAGAGAAATATTAGGGCAGTCTTTTCATGTTCTTTCAGGTCAATCCAAGGCAGCCCCCTCTGCCTTGCCCCTCAGTGACAAGGAGCTCTGTCCTGCCCAATGCAAAATAATGCAGTGTGGGAATGAGAGAGGCACCAAACATTCACTATGAACCAAAGAAAATAACCTGCAAAACTAAGAGTTTGCCCCCAAGCCTATATGGAAAGCTGGGGGTTATATTGCATGGAAATTAGGCACATCATTACTTCTGTGTAGTTTGTTTTCATGGCATTTTCAGCCATCTTATTCAGTAATGCTGATTTAGCACTACCATTTTATCCTGCAGTTCTCTGCATAACAATTTACCACTACAGCATTACAGAGGCAACTAGTCCTACCATAATGCAAATGCCCTCATTGGGTAGTGCAACAATTTGCATTGCATCTAAGAAGCTGCACACAATTCTTCTTCAAATTTCCCAGGTTAGCTAAACTATTCATAAATAGGTATTCCTTTAAGTACTGGGGGGAGGGAGGATGACAATGTCATTTCATTGTGAAAAGCAACATGAAACCATTATTTCATTGCAGTTGCATTTCACTGGTCCCTTAATCAAACATCATTTGATATACTTTTAGAACAACATGCAAAATCTTCATTATAATTCAAGCAGAGGAAAGGAAAGTAGTAAGCACACAGTGTAAAATTCAATAGTTGTCCTCGGCCAGGACAACAGTTTCTTCCTGAACTGACTTACAAAGGACACAAATCAATGCTGCCTCCTGACATTTGGGATCACACATTTCCCAAGGAGGCTGGAACAGTTTATTGGGAACATTGTTCTCTTCTAATTACCTATGTGACACAAAGCGTACCATTCTGAAAGACAAGTTGTAATGGTAGCAGCGTATTTTTATTGTGCTTCATCAGCATCAGTGTTTGTGTCAAGGTTAGGTGGATGCTGAGCATGACCATTAGAATATATTCATCCATCCTGTAAGACAAACACTATACATTGCATATGCCAAAATAAACAGTCACCGTACTTCTCTAAAGTGTAACTCCTTTCTCAAGGTCCACTAATGCACAGAAACCTACTGAAACAAAGACTGTGGATGGCAATGTCTGCTTTCGAAAAGCAATGGTCTGAGGCAATAAAGGCAACAGGAATGGAGGTCCTCCCTCGCCATTCCCATTTGTGGAGAAGCGTGCTACAATTGTAGGTGAAAAATGGCTTGAATTCAGAATGCAGCAGATAATTGGATGCGTGGGAGGGTGTAAATATGTCCAAAACTGTTCGACTCTCATGCAAAAGCCTGCTTCTTGCTGGCTGCAACCTGAATGGGCTGGCTGCAACCTGAATGGGCTTGTTCCAGATTTTGATAATAGCTGGACTAAATAACACCGGGACATTCAACTAATGAAGAGACATGAGACAGCACCGCCAAAGAGGCTGATCACATGTTGTGCTTCTGAGCAGAGACCATTGAGATTTGGAAAACTGAGGCCCTCAAGTTCCAGAAGGAAGAGAAGGCCGAACAAACGTGCTCCCAAAAGAAGTGGTCTCAGAGAAAAGAAGGGCACCTGGGATAAAAAAGTGGACAAAAGGCCCTGGAAGTAAGGGGAGATCCTGGAGTTCCAAGAGATGCATGGAGACAAATGCCAGGGGATGCCTAGGACAGCCTGTGTGTGAGATGAAGTAGGGTAAAAGCTCTAAAGTTGTTGGATCTTGAATAAATCCCAGTGTCCAAATCTGGTATGGGTTGTCAGTTCCTGCCTCACCTGTGACAGCTGGCTGACTCAGCTCTCCTGGATAGAGGATGTTCGCCCTGACAGCAAGCTCTTACTCCTTGTCAGCATAAGCCTACACTTGTGGTTCTTCATATGCTGGATCAGCTTCAATTAGCCTCTTGGCTAATGGAAAAAGTTTGAGGTATTTCTACTGACACTTTTCCCAGAACACTTAAGACTGACTCTATCTGACCTTATGTTTAAAGGCCAGTATAAAATTCCCATTCTATTATAAACTGACAGCGCTACGGTAGTATGCAGAGGGACTTTAGCTTTCACCTAAAATAATTGTTAAACCAACCCAATGGGCAGTTTAACCACTACTTTAAAATTGTGGTAAGCTGACTGTTGTCTCTAGCAAGGTGGGAATTGTCTTATCAGACTTTGGCTGGGGTATACAGAGGGAGGAATCCTTGAAGACATTTAAAATGCTGTATGTCATCCTAAACTTTGTACCTCAGTTTGCAGTGAATTGCACTATGGAGCATAAATCAAATAAGAGCACGGAAGATAACTTATCATACTGAAGACAGCTATTGTCTAAGTAAAAATCTTCTCAGATGAAGTGTATATATGAGGAGTGTCATTTGCTTCAAATGCCTAACTAATTTCCAGAGGTCAGGAGCTAGGAAGGCTAGTGAACTGGACAGGAGATGACTGTACTGAAATATCTTTTTGCCCAACATCTAACAGATAAGCATCTTCCCTATCCTGTTTCCTCATTTTGTGTGACAGATTTTTCAGCAAGATTCAAATCATATTGGACTAAAACTCATTTTATTTTTAATTCATTTCATATGGTTTTATTTTTAACTCACTTTAATTGAAATGCAGTGAACAAAATTATCAATTGAAATTACTTCATCAATTGTGAGACTTCATTCTTTAACATATAAAATAAACTTTTAGTAAATCTAAATCATTGATTTTCCTTTTTCATCCTCAAAAAAGTTTATATACATACCACAGTGCATCTAGGATGCTGATGCAATGTATTGGACTTCAATATTCCAACTTCCACACTCTTAACTGTAAACATATCCAGGATATTGACAATATTTTGGCATTTTCTAGTAACACAGTGCTTCAATTCTGGGCTAAATGTTAAAACTGCAGTTCCAGGTCTAATCCCCTCCTTCCAAGTGACTTCTTGCAATGCAATAGCCAAGTGTCTTTATTAATGACCTGGATGATATAACTTGAGTGCACCCTCTGCAAGTTCACAGATGATACAAAGTGGGGAGGTGTGGCTGGTAACACCAGATGGTTGAGCTGCCTTTAGAGGGACCTTGGTGGGCTGGAGCAACGGGCTGACAGGAACCTCAGGATGTCCAGCAAAGGGAAGTGCAAACTTCTGCCCCTGGGGAGGAATAATCCCAGGCAGGACAGGCTGGGGGCCAGCTGGCTGGAAAGCAGCTCTGCAGAAATGGCCTTGGGGTTCCTGGGGGACCCAAAGCTGACTGCGAGCCAGCAATGTGCCCTCATAGCAAAGAAGGCAAACAGCTTCCCGGGCTGCATTAGACAGAGCATTGCCAGCACGCCAAAGGAGGTGAGCCTTCCCCTCCACTCAGCACTGCTGAGACACCTGGAGCGCTGTGTCCGGTGCTGGGCTCCCAGTACAAGAGAGACATGGACTTCCTGGAGCAAGTCCAATGAAGGGACACAAAGATGATAAAAGGACTGGATCACCTGACATGCAAGTTGGAGGTTGAGAAAACTGGGACTGTTCAGCCTGGAGAAGAGAGGGCTTGGGGGGGACCTTATCAATGTGTATAAATACCTCATGGGAGGGAGTAACGAAGATGGAGCCAGACCCTTCCCAGTGATGCCCAATGAAAGGCAAAAAGGCAATGAGACCAAACAAACATAGAAAATTCCATTTAAAGATGAGAAAACTGTGAGGGTGGTCAAACACTGGCATGGTTGCCCAGAGAGGTTGTGGAGTCTCCATCCTTGGAGACACTCAAAACCTGCCTTGACATAGCCCTGAACAACCTGCTATAGGTGACTTCACTTTGGGCAGGGGGGGTTGGACTGAATGCTCTCCAGAGGTGCCTCCCAACCTCAACTATTCTGTGATTCTGTGACTCTGAAATCAGTTAGCTTCTCCATCCATTTCACCTTCACCATGTGTGGAAAGGAGACAATAGGTAAAAAATGCACAAACTCTTTAAAATAAATCACAATTATTACTGCTGATCCTCTTCTAGGTTTTCACATGAACTGCTTCTAGGATTTCTCTGATAGCCTGGTGCACAATCCTTATATGCTTTAACCGTGCAGTAGCTACTTTAAAAACAAGGAAAAACGTATTACTAACAGGATGAACTTGTTCATATATGATGTGGTATAAGGGAAGTATTTTCTAACTTGGTTACCATTTCTCAGCTATGCAAAGTCTGATATCTAAGCAGGCATCCCACATCACTTCTGAGTCTTCATATTTCACTGATCTGCAGTATTATGAAGGAACATGTCCTGCAGTTTACAGTGATGCCAGCCTTTAGAACTATTTTCCTATTATTGGGCTATTTTAAAAATATGCTTCATTCCCAACCCTTTTATTATAAATTGATTCTTTTTCTTCAACTGCAAATCTCCAGTTTTAGTACACAAAACAAGATCATATATCAAGAAAAATAACATTAAAAGCATGCTTTTTCCCCTAGACATGAGTAAAACCCATAAAACTTCAAACAAAAAACCCACAGCTCTTGAAATTGTACCATATGTTTATGCTTCGTACAAAAGGGCACCAAACTTTAAAATAAAAATTACAATAAAATGCTAATGGTCATCTTCATTGCTTTATGTGTGAAATCAAAGCCTATATATTTATATAACCTATATAAGCCTATATATCCTTTATTTATATATACTTGCATATAAAAAAATCTAGCATACAAAACATAACCTATCTAGGAAGAAATACTGTTCTATTATGCAACCGTTCCACTAAGGATATATTATCTTTGAACACAATGGATATATAGGTGATATACAAGGATAAATTCTGCACAGTATTACAGTCTTGAGCATCCCTGCTGTGCATAATAAAGCCCTGGCAAGCTGAATCTAAGCTGAGGTTTCCTAATCGCAAGCACAACGCCTGGACTGCAGGTGCTGCAGAGGCAGCAGAACTATCCCAGTCACAGAGATTTCTCTGTTGCTCTATTTGCAACTGAGCCATACTGAGAGGGAGCCTCCATTCAGAGTGGATTCATTGCTACCTTCTTGGCTCAACAAGAAAAGAATCTTAATGAAAGCATGAGAGAGACTGTCTTAAGCTTTAGCAACACATTTCAATACATGAATTAAACAAAAACACCTCTCTAGGAGAAAATGATTTAATCGTAATCATCCTTAGCTTTTTTTTTTTTAACCCCTTTTTCAGTTGACTTACTAAAATTATTCCGAAATGTGTAATTTTATTCATGGGGTTTTTTTCAGTTCATCAGATAAGGTATAATATGAGTGTAATTAATTTTTGTTCACTTTCAACAATCAGCCAGAAAGGCATAGCAATACTTGCTAAATTCCAGTGAACTGTAATATGCTTCTTTGTCTCTCCTTGAAAACATAATGAAAAATCTAGCAAAAGGCAAGCTTATTCTCTACAAGGTTCCACAGTCAGGTGAATCAAATAAACCGCTTTCTTCCCTTCAGAACGTTATTTTAAGTCCGGCCAGTGAAAGTATTTACATTTATTAAAAGGAGGTGGGTTCAATTTACAGAACTACCAGCTGCTGGAGTCCTACTGCAGTATAATGGGGTTTCAGCGAGCGTGAGAGATAGTTACAAGGTCATGACTTCTACATTTATTTCAAAATGTAACAAGGAATTACTACATACACAACTAACAGTTGAAAATATGAACTGCAGGATGAAAATAAAAAAGTGAAAACACTTGTAACATTCTTATATATTAGCAGAATGTATGCTCACATTGTCAATATTTAGACAGGAATGGGTTTTTTTTTAGTATGATTAAAAAAATGTTTGCATCCCAGATTCAACAGCACTGGAAAATATAAGCTGTATATTTTAAATGCTGGGTGAAGAGGAAAGGGGGAAGATATTCCTTTAAACTGTTTCCTAGATACATGATATGAAATTTGAAAGAGAAAAGCACTCCCAAAAGTCACTTCATGGAAGCTCTTAAAAGAACAATATGATACCTAGTTCATCATTACCATGTCTTCTGTAACCTGTAATGCTACTGAGAAGCATGAAACCCTTCTAAGCTGTGTCAATATACATGCATGAAACCTTTTTATATATGCAGAAAGCATGAGAAATATCATTCAGTTTCAATTTGCAACAGGGAAAAAAAAAAGACCTTTTCTGTGAAAATGCAAGTATATTTACCATTGATATGCTGGGCCAAAATCAATTCTCCACAGAAATGAAGAAAGATATACGAAAAGGATGAGAAAGGGGGCACACACACACACACACAAAAAAAAAAGGAAAAAATATTCATGCTGCATTACTATACACAACTTATCTACAACCTTTATTTTACTGCCTTATTCAGAAACTTATTCATTTTAACAGCACTATAGGGAAAATATGAAACACTTCTTCACTGGTAGAAATTTCGATCAAAATGAAAGGAACATGAACAAAGTAAAAGCTGTATGTGATCAAAGACCTGCTGGATACCTGAGTCAAACAGTTATTTCAGAGCAAGGTACAAGAGCTAGTCATGCATATGGATGACCTCTCACAAATTAAATGCTAATCAGGAATGCATCTCAACATTAAAAAAAAACCATGTGGACTATGAAGTAGATCTGTAATCTCCTTTTACTAAGCAAAGACTAACAAAAAGCCCTCATTATCAATTTCATACTGCATATATATAATATTAACCACAAATCCCAGCAACAAAAGCACAATTTTTCCATATTAAGCGTGTCAGCTATCTTTCAAACATCCTAATGTGTGCCATATCTCTGCAATCCTTTAGCAGAGTCCCTAACAGAATGTAATCAGGAGGTCAAATGACCAGAAGTCCTAATAAGCATGCAGCTCTTGGGATGCATGTGAACAGTAAAATGAACAGTTTCACCATGAAAGAATACACATTCCCTTTTAGCAACTTCAATACTTACCTTCCAGAAGGTATGGGGAGTACCGGGCTAAGCATCTGCTCCTGGCTGCTTAAGTGCTCCAGGACTGCCTACAGCCATCGTCTCATTAGTCCTCGGAAACGACGTGCAATGCACAAGCAACTGCCCCAGCTTGTATAGGACAACTTAAAGTCAGTAAATCAGAGGTTGGGGAAGAGCTCGTCTGCTGCCCGGGACCACTGGGCAGATGAGCTGCCAGCGCCGCAGGCAGGGATCAAACGCACAGAATCTCCCTTTACATAATAGGAAATGACTCCTGTAATGTTATGTTTTCTGTTAAAGCGTTGTATGTTTCATGAACAGCCAAAAGCTTTTCCATGCAGCATTCAGGGATTTGGAGCCGATTCTTCTTTTAAAAAGAAAAAAAAATTAAAAAAAAAAAATCTATCTGTCAGAATTTTTAATTGTTGTACCATGCACCACAGAAAGCCTTTCCCCACCTTACCACAGGAAACATCATGCATGCTTAAAAGAAATTACATAAAATTCCCTGTTTCTTTAACAGTATTTTCTAATACATTTCAATAGAAAGGCAATGTCTGGGTTCTTTTAATCTGTGTGCCCTTTACTTTCAAACATACACATTGAAAAACTATAAGCAGCTCTATAAATAAACCCAGTTGAGGATTACATATTTTCCTAACAAGAAATGTCTTTGCCTATCATAAGAGAACGTTAGTTAAAGTTAGAAAAAAAAGTCAAACTGTACTGCTCACATTTTAGTGTCTTTTCTGCACTTCACTTCTGAAAGAAAAAAGGCACATCTGATTCTTACCAGCAATGATAAAAGCAAAATATCATCCACGTGTTTTCCTCATCACTAAATAACAGATTTAATCAAAATCAAGCCCATATGTTTAAAACACAACAAGATCATACTGAATTTTCAACCTACAAAATCTCAGTGAATGATTTCTGATGCAAGAGTGCCTTTTAGCTATACAGTTTCTGTTTGACCTTACAGAATAATCTACAGAAGTTGCAGCATTACCTTTCCAGAAATTCACAGGGCATGAACCAAAACCTAATGCATCACTCCGACCCAGTCTCCACACCATTTTCTCATCAGCTTGCGCCTTCACGAGAAGCAAATTGCCAAATAAACAAGCTCAGAACAGAAAGGGGAAAGATTTTTTTTTTATTATTATTATAATTCTCATGCTGTGGCTGTCGCTACTTACTTGGCTAAGATATCATCACAAATCCAAAATGATTTCAATTACACAGCGGAGTAATCACCGTTCGGCATCTGTAAGGGATTGATAAGCTGAGCTACATTACAGGAGTCCCTCTGCAGACTGTACCATCCCGGCAGGCAGGTGGGGAGGGAGCTGAGGTTTCTGCCAGAGCATCTCGCTGGCAGAGTGCAAGAGGATGTTTATTATCTGCAGTTTAAGATTGCTAAAGAAGAAAAGCAACCAGCAGACATAGTAAGAAAAGAAAATGTTTCTCTGAAAGAAAAATGGACTGAACCACCATGTTGTTGTTTGTGCTTTTAATACTTCCCTTGGGATAATGACAAAAACGGAAGATGGCAAACTACCAGGAATATGCCACTTACTCAGAAACGGGAGAAACCTTCAAGGACAAGGACTGTCAAGTCCTATCACTATCATTTGAGAAGGAAGACAGGGGGAGCGAAAGGTTGTGTACAAAAGCAGGGAAGGGGACCAAGAGAAGCAACAAATCCACTGCACCCCTACAGCAGAGCGCAGACTGCGTCGGCTAGGATTTGAACGTTAGAGTACCAAATTTTCTCTAGCTTTGCTAACTAACTATACATTTGACAGCAAATGCAACAAACATGTCTCTCCTACAAATTACTTCATAATCACCTTTTGCAAGGATACAGCTTGCTCTCCCTCTCTTGCTCTCTTTCTGTTTACATAAGGACAATGTTGATTATAATGAAAAGATCAAAAAAATTATGGCAGGACTGTGATGTTTTTGTCGTATTTGTGATTCTGTCATGCCTTCCAGAAATCTAAAACCCATACAGGAAAAGCACACAAAAAATAATCCTGTTTGATCTGGTCACATTAGCATATGCTGTAAAACCATACATGTATGCCATAGTAGCTTTCTGCCTTTTTTTTTTTTTCCTTAACCATATAAAATAAAGCACTCTGCCTCACGATAACGACAGCCTTACACTTTGAGGAATCAGTACATTTTATTTAGAGTTTCTTACCATCTACCCTGTGTTATTTCTTAAAAAAATCTACCTGTTAATTTGAATTATTAGCACATGCAGGATTCTGAAATGTAAAAGGCTTTTTCAATGGAATACTGTGTTACGGCTGTGCAAAAAAAAATCCAAGTACTAAAAATAAGACAGAGACATAAGTCCTTTAAAAAGCATAACATTTTGGTGTTATATTTTTTTCAAATTAAATTGTGACCACTACATGTACCATGTTCAAACTGCAACTTCGAATTCTGTAACTCACACCATTCAATCAAAAAATGTGTTTTTCTTGAAGTATGTATAAAAGAGTATACAGGAAAGTTGGAATCTTTTCTGTACTATCCTAGGACAGCAGTGGTTCGTGACTTCACTCTGTCTTGGACAGAGTGGGCAATTGCAAGTAAGCGTACCTCCCTAGGCACTAATAGGAGTAGCCGTGCTGATGCTCTGTCATCCTGCCTTACTCGCTGCTTAGAATATCAATTCAGCCAGTTAAACCAAAAGTCTGTACTGCACTGCACCAAAATGGAAGCTATTTAAAAAAAAAAAAAAAAAAAAAAAAAAAAAAGAGCTAGGATCATTGATCAGGGAGTTTTATCTATGCTGATCAATTTTTTCTTTTAATGAAGTAAAATGTAAATCGGGACCAGGATCAATGCAGATTTTTCTCATGTGAAACTGCCTTTATCATTAGAAAGCTACAGGCAATTACACGCATGCCTGGAGACTATATGCAGTGACTTTGTGATATATTAAGCAGAGACGTGTCCCCTTTTTCTTAGCAAGTCTTCAGTACAAACTGCAGCTTTAAGAAGTGTGGAGTGCAGGCTCAAAACTGAATTCAAGCATTGAACAAAACAGTAACAGAACAAAAAAGTGTTATATTTAAGATGTGTTGTACTTAGGTCCAAGACCCATAAATGCTGGTGACCTCTACTGCTCTGTCAGAAAAGCAGGAAGATACTAAGATAATCTGCAATTATTTGGCTACTAAAATTCTTTTTTTTTTGTACAGATTTTAAAGATAATTTGAAAAGTAATAAAAGATTGATTGACACAGCACCAAAATGCATTAAAGAAGATTTTTTTTTAAACTCTTTCCTGGATGAAGAGAGGAATAATTTAAAGAAATTAAACACAGTATAAAAACTTGTTCCATACATTCGGCTATTGCCAGTTTAAGGACTGCTGTTCTCAAAGATTGTGTGTCATACTACAGAAACTTCAGCCCAGGTAGAGAACCATAATGCCTACATTATACTTAATCAGGAAATACTCTAATTGTTATTTTCGATTAACAGAATAGGCAAGGGAATAAGAGGAGGAAAATAACACCAAAAAATGTTCAAAAGGAAAAAAACCCCCTAGTTTGAACATATTATTATAGACCAAATCCAACAAAACAATTTTTCACATGAATATTCCCAGCGCTCATTTAACGTAGGGCCTCAAAAGTACCACACCACATAAGAATATGAACAAGCTATTAACCTTTTTGCTAGGCTCATCAGTTTGGAGCCCATTCACAGTGCTGTGTGCATTTTACTGCTAGTGTTGGTGCTACCTTCATCACAGCGCTGTTAGTCATCCTGCTGCCACCTGGGCAACAGGAGGCCAGTCACTAATGCTGAGCTCAATCCCACAAATCTGACTTTCTGGGGTAAGAATTGGACTACTATGTCATGGCACCATGCACAACACTGGGAGCTTGCCCTGTTTTTGAATCAAGAAGCTATGAATGGTCACATTATATTTGTCCTTATTTAAAGCTACTAAGTGCAAACTCTTCGGAAATGCTACAAATCCTTTCTCCTGCTGCTGAACACCAGCACTACTGCAAGTCAATGCCAGGAAGTCATCTAGTTCCTGCAACAAGACTGAGGTTCCAGCTGCCGGGCTTACTATGCGCTCGCTACCCTCAAAGTTACAAAACTGCTTAACACAGGGAATACCTGCTATACATAGGTACACTGGTATATTACAACCAAAGCTAAAAATAGCAATTCCACCCCCAGAAATGGGTCATCTAGTAAATAGTACGAATAGTAACATTCTGACCTCAGGACTGAAAGAGATTTTTTTTTTTTTTTTACTTTTTTAAACACAACTGTGTAAAAAGTTAGAGTTTCCAATTCACTTGGCTTTCAGCATGTGCAACTCAAAATGGCTACTATGTTAGCAGGTGCTTTTTCTAGATAATTCATCATAAAATTTAATAGCAAACCATTGCAAAACAACATAACATCTGAACGGTGCCTCTCCTGAATTGAAGATTTGTCAGTGCATCTTCATGCCTATTAAAGCATCCAGTGGCATGTTATTTAGCTCTGAAAGAAGAACAATTTAACACCTTAACTTGGGGGCAAGGAGTGGAAATGGAGCAGAAAAGGAGCAGAAAAATGGAAAGGAAGATAGAAAGATGCTTCTTCGGACTAAGTTTAAAAAACACAACAATGCTTACAGGATGTGAAAGGAATGAGACTTCAGCTGTTGAGCTTGAAATGTGACTTGAAAAATTGCCTCTCCAGTAAAACTTCAACTGACAATTCAGAAAATATTCAGAGCCAAAGAAAGAGCCTACCTAATTTCTTTGGAGAAAAATTTAATTCCATATGTGCTGGTGATAGACATCATAAGCACATTTCAAGGTCTTTATGAGATAATTAATGACAGGAAACGGAGGAACATAATTTTAATTCCTCTTTCAGGATCTTGGGGACCAAGACCTCCTTTTCAGTGAGGCTGTCCAATCAGAGGAATAGCACTGGAAATCAGCAGCAGATTTCTAATATTTTTCTAATCACAACCCAGATACTTAAACTAGAACAGCATACTGGCAGCCTTTCACGTTTTTAAACCTAATTTGCGACATTTTAAAAACAAGAATTAAATCTGTTTTCAGACTCGGTGTTTCTCCAGTTTTCTAACATTGTGCAGTAATATTTCTGCAAAGAAACAGCTTGCATTTCCAAACTGCACAAACATGTTGTTATCTTAGGAAGCAACATGACCTAATAAAAGTAGAGAAGAGGGACCTCAGAACACTCAAATTCAAGGACTTGCCCTGCTGTTTCTTGACTATGAGATGTTAGTAGGTCACTTGATCCCACTGTGCTTCAATTTCCCTAACTATAAAATAAGTATATTCACTAGTTTAAATTACAGCGGTTATAAGTTGCTTGATTGGTTAACTCTTTCCTGCCTTTGAGGGAAGGGTGTTTGACATACCTGAGTCCACTCGGTGAAGTACTGAAGGTCAGGAGTTAAGAAGCATGCATTTAAAACACATAAGCTCATAGTCGCCTTGAACTGTTCTACTATATCTACCACATTTATTTTACTGTACAAACTACTACTTGTTCTGACTGATAAACTATTGTGGTCCCAATCAGCTCACTTCCTAGATCAGAATCCCAGCTTTCTCAGTATCTGAAAGGAAACCTACCAGACAGCCAACACTGCTGTTACCTCCCATCCTTCAGTCTCTACCATCGGATATCTATGAATACACAAATTTTTCTTCTTCCATTCCCTAACAGCCATGCCCAGAAAGCACAGATGTCTACAAGGTTGGGCTGGCATTCCGGTCCCCCCCCCGCCACAGCATTAGTGCTCTGAAGCTAAAACCAGACTCTCAGGATCACCCAAGCAGGAAGAAAGGTCATTAGGCCCTTTCAAGAAGACCAAAGTCTAAGGAAAGCCAAGCCAACTGGAAGAAGCATTGATAAGCCTAAGCTTCCCAATAAAGTTTAAGTAAACCTGGCTCACCGCCACTGCCTAACCACAGCAATGACAGAGAAACATCTTAATGGTCTCCTCCAAAGTGATCTGTATTTGCCAGAGTAAGCATCTGCAACATCTGATAACAGCTAAACCTAAATCCACACTGAAATCAGCTTCTTCATGATCTCAACAGTCTAAGATGTTCCCAAGAATATGAAAACAGTATTATACAAGCATTCTACCTTCTTTTTCATTTAAAGACAGAATCTTTCATATCACATGCAGATGAGAAAAACTATTTTTTGACAGTCAGAACAAATCTTAACCAATAAACTGGCCTAATAAGAGCTTTAAAGAATAATCTTCTGAGGGTGCCACAACTTTTAGGAACTGAAGAATGAGACAGTCAATATGCTTAGGAATCACCCTTTCATTTAGTGTGCATTTAAACCCAATAAATGTGCCAGTCTTTGAAACAGGACTTGTGCCAACTGTCTTCTAGCATTAATCTGTTTACTTAACATAATATATTGGTACTAGCAGGAGGACTCAGAAGTACCTTGTGGCTTTTCACCATATGAGTTCCCTTCTCTGTGTTCTGGAAGAGACTGTTATACTTCCTCTTTGGTCTCATATCACTGCTTTTTTGGTCTTAATGGAGACTACAGGTCCTTAGAGGCACTGGTAAGATACTGACATTTAAATTCAAATGATAGTATTCTACAATTAAAAATTATCACATTAGTTTACATCAGACTACAGATTTCAAACGACCTAACTTGCAGAGACGTTTGGAAATAGGGTTGAAACTTTGTATATAAAGATGGTTTACATGGACCCATCTCTCTACATCACCAAAACTGTTCTCCCAGAAAAAAACAGGTAAGTTTAGAATAAGAACTTTGGTTCAGCACCTTCTCCTGGTATTACTGATGCAAAATTTTATAGAGGTTGTTTTTCCTTCTTACTGTCTAATGCGTCATACAGGAAACCACTTCTCTTCAATTTGAAAAGTATATTCAAAGCCAGGATGCATTTGAAGGAGCATCCTTTACTGTGAACCTGCATATGACTACGATTTGGATATGAATCTCACATTAAGTACCACCTTTACATAGCTAGGTCACACTGTGACCTTGGATTGCACCTTAAAAAAAGAAACCCAACATTATTCTATTTAAATTGCTCAATTGTTACAGTCATATTTCAGACAGATTAGACAGTAATAAATAATAGCAGAGAATTAAAGTACAAATATGGCCTGTTAATAATATCAATAAGAAAATGCATCCTCCTTTTCAGATATTCTTTAAGCCTTCATTCTTCTTTGCTTCAGTCTTTACTGCTAAGGCTGGCCCTCAGGCATCCCAGCCCCCAGAGGCGAGAGAGAAAATCTGGAGTAAGGAGAACTTCCCCTTGGTTCAGGAGGATTGGGTTAGCGATCACCTGGGCAAACTGGATCCTCATAAATCCATGGGCCCCGATGGGATGCACCCACGAGTGCTGAGGGAGCTGGCGGATGTTCTTGCCAAGCCACTCTCCATCATCTTTCAAAGGTCATGGAGGACAGGAGAGGTGCC
>WAAD01023242.1:49652-69711 GCA_013389945.1 Fregata magnificens
CCCCTCCCCAGTTAATCTCTGCACTGTTCTTTCTTTTTGTTACTCTTTCCTGTTAAAAGACAACAAATTCCCACTCTTAGAAAAGAGGTATGAGTGCTTGTTGCCAGGTGACTGGCAAATAACTGATAAGAGTCCAATTAGCCAAATCTTCTCAAAGGCATAGGTATATTAGGGAAGTAACAAAGGAAAAAAAAAAAAAAAAAAAAAAAANAGGCAAAGGAAAAAAAAAAAAAAAAAAAGAAAATACTGTTTTCTGGTTCAAGGTCCCCTTGTGATTTGAATTTGGTTTTATCTGTTACTTTGATTGCAGTTTTGCTTCCCTTCCCTACTACAGAGAAAGCAAATACCTGTGTTTCCTCCTACAGTGTCTAGCTTGCAACACCCATTGCCTTGATTAACCACCCTGTAGCGTGCAGAGAGAGTTTGAAAGACTTAAGGCCCCATTCTGCTCTGACCTACCATGCTAAACCTGCTGACGTCAGGTGAAATTAGGTCAGCATAAAAGTGCTAGTGAAGGGGAATAAAATCCTGTATCTCATTTCTCTCCTTGAAACAGCAACCAAATGAGGGGCATTATTTTCCGTCTTCCATCCTGTATGGTTGCGGTAATTTGGATTTTCTTCTACTTAGCTGAGCAAGCATGGGGGAGGAGGTGGAGGAGGAGGAGGAGGAAAAGGTACTAATCTCTTTAGAAAGCAGCACTTGACACCAAGTGTGTAGGTGATAATGACTACTTCTAGGGAATTGACATAATACCAAGCATTTACAGTATAGTGAAACTTTGCTGTAAGAGGAATGAAGGTCCACTGAAGCGATTAATTCATGCTTTTTATTGTAGCACACCGTAAGAAACCCACAATATGATTAACTCTAAAGTGATTCTACAGTTGTTCAAATATCCACAGTGAGAAATGACAGTAGTATATCAGCCCACTTGGGTGACCAGAAAAGAAGGTACAGTTCACCTTTCTTCAATTCTTCAGAAAGACTGAAAATGCCAGCTATTAAATTAAAAACAGAAAGCAAGAATGCACATTCTTCCAATCAGAAAGAAAAAAAAAAAACCCTCAGTTAAGTGGGGCAAGTAGCAAATACACAGGAAGCAAATTTAAAATTAGTCACAAGATGAGCATTCCCCAGCTCCCCACACCTCTCTTCTACATTATTAAGCTAAAACTGTCCTTACAGAGGGAAAGAAAACTGCAATAGCTTTATTTACATACAAACAATTATTCAACTGTAAACATAACTCACACACATATGAGTTACTGGAGAAAGCATCAACACAGCTATGACTACACTTTAGATGTCCTCTTCAGATGCCAAGTAGCAATTACAGTCTCTTTCACCTTGGGAATTCTTAAACATTCCCCTCTTTAGCTAGACTAACTTGTGCGATTCCGATTTCAAATACACTAAAAACAGTCTCAGGTTTTTGGTTTGGTTTTTTTTAGCCTGGACCAAGGCATATTTGCACAAAGTGTGTCTGAGCAACAGTACAAAACTAAAACTTAACTAGAAACATGCAACTTTATACAGCCTCCCATAAAATGCCACTAATGGTATAGCAATACTGCCTGAACCATGTCCTCTTTTGAAATCTACAAATGTTTGCTGGAGAATTGTACACGTTTCACCACAGCGATTCTCAGTTTACCAAGTTAAAAATAATAATGCAAGACTCTTTGCTAAAGCTCGACCTGTTTTGAGGTATAATTTCCCTCTGATTCTGCCTATTTTATTGTTCAAATATTGCTTTTGCCCAAGATATTGGCCTCCATTCTTTACTCCCAACTTCCACGTCTGAGTTTTTATTGTACTATTGTGTTATTTGGCACATGAAGAATGAGGTTAAGTGGTAAATTATTACCTTATCTTTGAAAGATGAATTAGGCCTAGACACAAAGGTGCCAAAAGTAATTATCATATTAGATGGGGCATGGTAAGAATCACAAAGTTAACCTCTGCACAACTATTGCATATAGAGCTGTATATTTGCTCATGCTCATAAAGCCTCTGTACACTCAGATTTCTCGTTCATAAGTGACAAATAAACCTCGTCATCCCCATTAATGTCTTTGTGAGAGTCACACTGCTCCGTTATACAAGAACAATCTCATGATAGAAAAACTGCGTGAATTTTTGTTTCATTTAATTTTTCTGCTTGGATACAGGTTCTACAGGTTCCTTACAATGCTGTTTTACAATACAAACCATAAAGTATTTCAATTTTGAACCTAAGTAGCTCTTTTACCCGACAAACATACCAGAGAATGGAGTACACCTAGGCAGATCTAACAACTGCGTCCTGCCAGAAGAGCAGTGCCACATCTTCCTTCTCAGATCCAGGCTCTCCCTGCTTCCCATGTGTGACCACGGGAGCTTGTTTTGACCTCAGGAAGAGACATTTCAGAGAGCAATATCTATGGAAAATTTATTTCAGTCTTCCCTAAGCTCCATTAAAAAAATGTTTCTGCTCTTTTTTCCTTCCCTAGCCAGCTCACTGTAGGGTTAAATGCAATGAAGAAGTGATAGCCAGGGAGAAGGAAATGGGATTCTTTTTCTACTTTTGTCAACAAATATTCCTTCATGGATCTTAATTTCAACTACAGGACATTATCACTGACCCACTGAAAGCATACTGATAGCCAGTCAGCTACAGGAAATAAGAAACTCTTGAATGGAAGCTAACTGATGCAGTATCTCAAATGCAAATTTAAGGTCACAAAGACACATTAGTTTTGATTTTGCTTTCTGCAATAATGACTTCTCATAAGGAAAAAAAAAAACACAACACCAAAACAAAACAGATGAGAGGAATTACGAAGAACTGAAACTTTTCCTTTTAATGCAAACATAATTGAAAGTACATTAACCACAGAACATTCATAGGGTATTAAACCAAATGCTAATACATGCAATCTTATGGTATGTTTGCTGTGCCTGGAAAGAATGGAGCACATCTACTATAGAAGTAGTTCTTTTAACAAAATCAGCTACTGATCCTATTTTTTAAAGTTCAGATAGGCAGCTGTTGAGGAATGAAACTTCAAGCACCCCCTGTTATCTAAGCACTTTTCCTTCAACCTCAGTATCAGCTCTATGTGATCCATAGGCTTCTTCCACCCTAGAGTTGTGGCTTCCCTGCAGCCTAAGCTGGACTCAGATCAGCTCAAAGATGAGCGCAAGAGTCAGTGCAAGGCAGGGCTGGGACCATGACTGCAAGAGAAGGTGAAACCAGAAAGTCCAATATCCAGTTTTTGTATCAGCTGAAGCTGTGATGGAACAGCAGCCCATGTCGGCCCCACCAAACCTTACAAATATGACATTGCTCAAGGTAAATAATTACCTTCCACAAGAAGGTAATTATTCCATCGATAATGATTCCTCACTGACCACAGAGTTTCTCTAATTTCAAGCTATTAAACTCAATTGTAATGTCCCAGTGGAGAACATCTATATGTAGTGCATATTTGCTGTACAAAATCAAACATAAATCACTTTTGCTCAGGAAACTATATGGTTTGCATAGGTGCCAAAAAGTGCATTTTCCATATCTCTCAGAAGTTATAGCCTCTTTTTCTAGTTACTTCTCACAGCTTTTTACTGATTTTTCCAACAATAGCAAATAAAACATATATTGGGATCCTCTCAACTATTAATGAAGTTATGTGCTCCCAGCTGTTAATATGTTCCTCTCAGCACTTTTTGTACCATGTATTTATAAGCACTGTTTGGATCAGTTTAAAAAAAAAAAAAAAAGTAGAAGAACAAGAAAAAGAAAAAAAACCAGGTAAGTTGCAAAATCTATGATGGTTTTCAACAGGTCTGCAAAACTGTTAAAAAGGTTCCCTAAATCCTGTTTTAAAATTGCTACACTAATATCAGTAATAGCAAAACAGTTTCCCAAAAGCCAAAGAAATGTCACACTGGTGTTTAAAAATCTAAGCAGTTAAGTAGCAGTTAAGCTACTACATACATTTTTGGGAGGAGAAGCCAGGAGGACTGAAGGTGATGTGGCTGCTTTTCTAAGAGTAGCTACTAAATTAACTCTATGCAACAGACTGTCACTATTCACTATTACAGTGGTACCTGCAGAGAGCCAAATTTCACTGGCCTGTAATGAGGCTCTTTGTATTGCCAGGTTAAAACAAGAAGTTGACATTTGTACATTGTAGTCTAGTGTTGTGACTGACTCATTGTGGCTACTAACATTTGTGACAGATTTTGGGTGTACCTCACAGCCAGGCACCATAATCTTTCTGTGAATTCTGCTTTGCTCTGCCACTGAAGAGATTAGAGGCAAAGTATTCTCAGATGTTACTTGGAACGTAAGAGCTACTCTTAAGCAGAAAGCAGGAAAAAGATGGATGAGCTTTTAAAGCTTCCCCTGCATTTCACTTTGGGTTGTTCAAAGTTAAACTGCTTTAAATTGAATTAAAGAATACAATGTATTGTATACACATATTGTAAAATATGAGACTGAGTAGCAGCCTGCACAAATTTCTAAACACTGAAATTAATCTGTCATCTTGCAAGGTGACTATCAACAGAGAGCAGTTCTGGAAAAATAATAGGTGATGGAAAGACAGAATGAGTAAATAAATCAATGGCTAAATATTGCTTTCTAGGACGTTATATTTTTGTTTAGATGATACTCTGCTATGTAAGATATCTTTTCAGTAGGGAACAAGGTCATGAATAACACTGCACTAAGCAACTAACAGCAAACAAAACACGGAGATTTGGCATAGTAGACAAAGAAATTTGCTAAAATTTTTTCCTCCATCACTCACATAAAATAATGAAATTATATAAATACCTCCTAATACCACATTCCTCTGAGTGCATCTCTTTTCTGATACTCATCTTCCATTGTAAAAATATTTTCTATTTTACACTTTGGCCATCAGCTGAAATGAATATCCCCTAATCCTTTCCAGGTACAAAATTAAAATCAAAAGAGAAACGCAATTTCTACAGCGTCCCAACAGCCCTTCTGAAATGCGCTCTGCTAACACACAGATTTCAAAAACACATTAGGAGATTTTTGACCTTTTGCTCTTTCAAATCAGTTGCACTAGAGATATAGGTCATTTTGCAATAGGAGTTCTCCCTGTAAGACAGTTTGCATAAAGTATTAAGAATGTCTTCTAGGGTAATTTCCTTTTATTTCTGAACACAAGTTAAAGGACTATTTTAGAAAAAGATAAAAATCACAGAAATGAAATCGTAAAGATCTGTTAGAAAGAGCTGTTAAATCCTGGATTGGAGAATTACTGAAAATCTACAAATGGTATTGTGGTCAATAATGCGTTGTCTATCAAAATTCACACGACAGCACGACTCCTGCACCAAACAATTTACAGTCTAATTTACAACAGAACCTTGTAAGTTTATTCAACAAACAATTAGAGGTAGAAAAGTAGCATAATGATCCCAGTGAATGTACTTAAGACATGGAAAGAATCATTGAGATCTCATGGCAGAGTCCTTTGTCTTCAAATTAAGTTGCTCTGGTTAGCTGTCCTCAGTTTGATGGGGAATTAATAGGTGTGATGTTTAATGAAATTCTATAAATCCTGTGAATTACAACATTGACTCAGAACTTCATGGGACTGGCATTGCAAAATTACTGGTAAGACTTCCTCCAATTCATGAAAGCATTATTAGAAGAAAAATCTCGATCTTACAGCAATATATTACTTATGTATGGGCAACTCATTTTATTGCAGGTGATAACCACAAGCTGCAGCTGTGCTATAATGCACAAGAACAAAGCTGATCCTCCTTAAGACCAGTTCCTACTTTCCATATAGCAAACCTGAATCCTTGTCCACCCTAATTTTTAAAGACCAACTGAAAGACCAACCTTAGGAAATCAGGCTACTCTCTCTCACCATTCACCAGAGTGTCTCCAGTTCTACCTGTTCTATAAGTCACAGTATGTGACCTCAAATTTGTTTGAGGTGTCTTTGTAGCTTCCTTTTACATACTGCTCCACTAGTAAACAGAGAATTTAATTTTTTTAAGATAATCTATCAGGCATTTTTTAAAGTGGTAATTTAAATTAAGAAATCAAGTATACCAATACTGTAAGAAGAAAGAGTACAGGAAAGACACGGGAACTTATTTTCTCTAAATCCAAACTTTCTTGCATCCATTTATGCTGCATGTATACATCATCATTCAAAACACAGGAGCACACCGAGTATATCAGGCATTTTCACAGTATGAAGAAGAAAAAGTTATTCCTTTCTCTGAGCACCCTCTCTCTTTGTTCACCTTTAAATATTTTGTCAGAACACATATTTCCTACAACAAACATGTCCCAAATAGAAGGAGAGCTGTGAAAAGAACTAGAACGTAAGAAGTACTAAAGGAAATACTTATGACACTATTTCTGCACAGACTTGGAACTACCATCTGCTCACAAAACAGTGAATATTCATAACTGACTGGTCAAACTATGCAAGTATACCATCTCATTTACTTCACCAGGACTTTTGCCTGGATTGAGTTATATCTGCAGCCTATAAACAAACAAGAAAAATAGTGCGGTAGAGAGATTAAACGAAACCGTTAAAACTATATTATTCACAGTTTGAGTGAAAAAGATAAACTGATTATTAAAACTGTATTTTTATACATTACTTCTTCCTGCATTGAGAAATTTGGATTATTTCTCAGTAATCAATGAGGAACCAAATCCAGTGTGGCAGAATTTTCATTAAATTAATTCACTGTTCATTCAAAGCTGTGGTAAACTTTTTTCAATATACTACTGTATTTTTATTATGTATGAGGAAAAGTGCATTGTAGTTTTAGGACTTTGTTTCTGTACTTTAAAAATAGCTGTCTCATTATTATCACAGTATTTCCTTTTCCTCATAATGTCGAATTTTACACACCACGTAACAGACTAGCAGCAGCTTCGAGCAAGTACCCCCACAGCAATAAAAATAACACAACTGTTAACCAATGCAAAAGATCTGTATTTTTTAAAAAATCACGTTTTATAAAAAGTCTAACTTCTCTGATTGGAAGGTTAACTTCTCTGATTATCTTTTTCCCAGACACCTCACCCCATCCAGCCCTCCTCCAAGAACACTAATGAAAGACCTGTCCTCTCCCTTTCTTCTCCATCCTTTCAAACTAGTAAAAAAAACCCCAAACCACTTTTGAGAGCAGTTGTTTCTGCTTCAATGTGTGAGAACATATGCAGATCTTATCTTTTGCCTTGCTGCAGTTCTAATTTTATTTTAGCTGTTTTGGATCGTTTTATCTTCAGGCACTGCAAACATCTGTGGCTTAAAGCCAAGGGTGAGTTCTGCTACTGCCCACAGAATTTCCTCCATTTCACAGTTAGCTGATCACTATTCACCACTCCTGAGCTCCTTCCTTGTTTTTCCCTACTGTATTTTTAAAGTTTGTTCTTTCCAAATAAATCCAAGTGACAGTCTCTTGTTCAAGCTTTATGGATTTTCATTTAAATAGATAGGTGGAGGAGGTATATAAACTAGCATTTTCCCATCCATTTTATGTAAAGTTGTATCTAAGATGATGCGTGCACCACCAAAGTAGCTGTTCAAAATTAATCATTCATACCAGTTTCCAATTTCTTGTAACAGATAAGGATTGAACCACCGTTGCAAAAACTTTGAAAATGTCTTATAATAAGAGAGATCATTTTGTAAACACAATGCAATGTGGGAATGCGAAGTAAGGAAAAAAAATCTAAATGATACTTTGTATTGGGTTTGTGTGGCAAGGTTTTGGTAGCCTGGGGGCTACAGGGGTGGCTTCTGTGAGAAGCTCCTAGAAGCCTTCCCCATGTCTGATAGAGCCAATGCCAGCTGTCTCCAGGATGGACCCGCCACTGGCCAAGGCTGAGCCCATCAGCAACGGTGGTAGTGCCTCTGTGATAACATATCTAAGAAGGGGGAACAAAAAAAAAACACCTAGGCAGTTGCAGCTGGAGAGAGGAGTGAGAATATGTGAGAGGAACAACTCTTGCAGACACCGAGGTCAGGGAAGAAGGAGAGGGAGGAGGTGCTCCAGGCACCGGAGCAGAGATTCCCCTGCAGCCTGCGGTAAAGACCATGGTGAGGCAGGCTGTCCCCCTGCAGCCCTTGGAGGTCCATGGTGGAGTAGATATCCACCTGCAGCCCGTGGAGGGCCCCACGCCGGAGCAGGTAAATGCCTGAAGGAGGCTGTGACCCCGTGGGAAGCCCGTGCTGGAGGAGGCTCCTGGCAGGACCTTGCGGACCCACGGAGAGAGAAGCCCATGCTGAAGCAGGTTTACTGGCAGGACTTGTGACCCCGTGGGGGACCCACGCTGGAGCAGTCTGTTCCTCAAGGACTGCACCCCGTGGAAGGGACCCACGCTGGGGCAGTTCGTGAAGAACTGTAGCCCGTGAGAAGGACCCACGTTGGAGAAGTTTGTGGAGGACTGTCTCCCGTGGGAGGGACCCCACACTGCAGCAGGGGAAGGGTGTGAGGAGTCCTCCCCCCGAGGAGGAAGGAGTGGCAGAAACAATGCGTGATGAACCGACTGCAACCCCCATTCCCTGTCCCCCTGTACCACTCGGAGGGGGAGGAGGTAGAGACCCAGGAATAAGAGAGGGGTGGGGGGAAGGTGTTTTAAGACTTGGTTTTATTTCTCATTACCCTACTCTGATTGGATTGTTAAAAAATTAAGCTAGCTTCCCCAAGTTGAGTCTGTCTTGCCCATCATGGTAACTGCTGAGTGATCTCCCTGTCCTTATCTTGACCCATGAGCCTTTCGTTATATTTTCTCTCTCCAGCCCAGCTGAGGAGGGGGAGTGATAGAGGGGCTTTGGTGGGCACCTGGCATCCAGCCAGGGTCAACCCACCACATACTTTTTAAATTTATAGTATAAAAATTACCTACATTTTACTCAAATTTCACTATAAAAGTAGCAAAAGCCTTGTTACACACAAAGTTTATTAAGAAAATGAAACACCATCATAAGGACCAAGACTTCTACAGCAAAATCAAAGGAATAAAATGAGACTCCAGATGGAAAACAACTGAAGCTTTTCACAAGTTTTAAATCTTACTATACCTTGGCTGGTGATGAACTATAATAATATATGTATGAACAGGCACACAAACACCCATGTGTATCCATATGCATGCATATGCAAAATCCCCATGTTTTAAAGTTCATTTTATGTTCTCAATATTCAAAATGCTTACGATGATTTCAGGGGATTTTCTTTTTCTGCCATTTTGCTGTCACATACAGATTACAATAAAATTATTTTTTAGGTTTGCAGGGTGTCCTTTTCTCCTCCTTCCTCCTTTTCTTTTTCTTCTTACCAGTGTATATTTTATCAAAATTAATTCAAATTTCATGAAGAGAAGATAGAAAATTCTGTGATCCTTAATAACCTCATGTCTTAACCACTGCAATCTCCTCCACTTTAGCCTTTGCAAATCCCAATTTTCTATCCCTTAATTCTATTCTAAAATACTAAAACAATGGTGCCGACTCTTTACTTTGATTGCATCAGGGGTTTTTTTTTCATTCTTCTTTTCTTTCTTTCACAATCACGTCAAACTGTTAGGATCTTCACTGTTACAGTCTTGCATGAGCTGTTAATCTGGAGCTACACATGCCTTTGTTCTGCAACGAGCTCCTTGACTGCCCATTTACCAGATTTTTCAACAACTATGAGCTAGTCTTATCTGTTCACAAAAGGCAATCCCACTAACCTGCAAAATCCACCAACCAACCTCTATCAAATTTCTCTTCAAAATTCAGTGGTTCTCTGACGACTACAAATTATCCACTTCTGTTTATAAATTCTGGTTCAGAAGTTCTGACCCAGAAAGTCTCTCATAAACTGGTTAGAGAAACAAGATGTTACCTTGTTACTAAAACTTTCCATAAAGAAAAGATCCACTACTAGCCCTTGTCAGAAACTGTACATAACCTAATTTCCTAATTTCCAGGAACGCTACTTCATGGGATTTGGAAAAAAGCTTATGAGAAAACTAAGATTCAGCACCACCTTAATCTCACCACCTTGCAAAGTATGCGCTTTATTTTCATTTCATCTCATCCATAAAGCACACTGACAAGTAGAAACGCATGCACTCTTAAAAGAAAAGGGAGGAAAAAGAAAAGAGTTTACTTGTTGAAAGCTATGTCTATGCCCATTGGGCACAGATTTTGTTTCCATTTCAGTGCAGTTTCTCAAGCAAGACTGACAGAGATGTTTACAGAGGTGAATCATGCTACTCCAGCAAGACTGTGTGCCATTTCTCTGGGGACCTGTGGGATGATGGAAAGAGGAAGAATTCCTCAGCAGTGAGCTTGGGGGAGGGGGAACAACAAACCACCAACCCCAAAACAGAACAACCACAAAACAAAGAAACAAAAAAACCCCTAGGAAATCAGCCCCAGCTCATGAGAGTGAGACGGGCATCCCACAAGGTGACAAAAGTAACTTTTTCAGTACTGCCATGGACTGTTTCATAAATAGGTTTCTCCTGCCTAATACAAGCAGTTTATAAGACTAATATGGACTCATCTCCCTTCAAGCTGTAATTTGTACCTCAGGGGCTAGGTTTGATTAGAAAGAGTAAAGATAAAAGTATCAATAAAGAATATAGAAAATTATTCTTTGCTCTTTTTTTTTTTTATTAGGCATTACTCCCCAGTAGTCATTTTTCCAGCAGCCTCACTGGCAAACATTAGATGAATTACTGCATGCCAGCAGTTTTACCTACGATACCACTTCATCTCTGGTACATAGCTCACACCAGCTGCTCCAACAGAATTCAGCACAGAGAAACAAAATCATTTCTCCTCTCTCCTCCTACAGTTTTTAAGCTATACATCTGCAGTTGCCAAGCTCCTTTTCTGATGCTGGAAATCCAGCACAATTTACACTTGCCTTCATATACACACATGCTTCTTTTATCACACTCTAACATTTCTACGGTTTTCACCCTTGTTCCAGATGATGTTGACAGAGGGGAGAAACTACTTGCTACAGATGAGGTGCTGGACAGCTGTTCCTGTGATAAAAAGTTTTTTTTTTTTTAAATTGAGTATGGAAAAGTCCATTTAATGAACAACAGCAAGATATATACTTGTGTTTATAAAGCCAGTAGTAGGTGTAATTCATAATTCTCTTCTGTTCCGATCTGGGCAGGAGGATTCACAGTACATCACTTCCATGAAGATTTAATAGGGAGTGGTAAACCTCTGCTTACGTTCTCATTTTTAAAGAGGTCCTTAAAAATATAATAGCTTCTAAAATAGAGATGTAAAGTTGCTGCAAATGACATTAAGAAAATGTTCACCAAATTCAGAATCAAAAGTTGTGATCTCTTCTATATTCCAACCCAATTCAGATAAGTCACTCTGAACCGAGCCTTGGCATTTTCAGTGCTCTTTCACTTTAAGGGAAGGGAAAAAAAATCCCACCACAAACCCAAAGCAAAACAAACCCTACAAAACCTAGTCTTCCACCATATTCTCTTGCGCTAAACTGAGTACCAGTTCAGTACTGGTACCAGGAACTGGCACTAAGTGATTTGGGCCAATATAAACTAGAAGCAGCAATTTTCATATCTATCAGATGATTAAGTTTTGCAGGACAAGTGAACGATGTGTAAAAATTCCATAGCAGCTGATCAAAAATAAAACTTGAGGAAGCAGCAAAAAGCTCATAATGAAGAAATATATTCCACCACAGGTGGCAGGAAATTGTAGCTACTGATAACAAGTGTTATGGGGCTCAGGCAAAGAAAGAAAATTATCATAAGCATGAAGGCAAAGTAGTGATAGCACCAAAAAAAAAAAAAAAGCCTCAGCACTCTCCAGAAATCTATCATGAGAATGAAAATTAATAAGTAATAAATCTGCATTTTCTGTAAGACCTTGCATTTAAACATATTCTTAAATATTTTGTGAGTTTAAGTAGCTGGCTGCAGACCATGTGTTGCCTGCATACATAAAAAGCAAAGCATCACTTCACTCAGTGCTGAAGCACCGACATCTGCAGTTAGAGATTACTGAGAAATCTAGAACAAGACCTACAAATGAGTCACTCAGTCCATCCAAATAGACAGTGCCAACAACTGATAATCCAAAAATTTCAAAACCTGTATTTCAGAATGCTACAGAGACAAGTAAGGAACAAACATGTGAGAAGCCCAAAGTCAGGCCAAGCCCGAGGCACTGTGCAGGCCGCCGTTGCCAGCATGGCCAGGATGACTAGGGGAGGGTGGCAAGAGAGGTCTTGTCTTGGATCAGTCATAAACTCTTCTCCAGTTCCGTTTGCTTTTCTGAAAGACTCTCTGGCTTGGGGAAAGAGATGTAGGAAGTGCAATGGATTACACAACTCTGCAAAAGCTGCAAAGTACGAAATACTCATTCAAGAAAGGTATTGATACTACTGGCTTAGATGAACTCTCCAGAGGAAAAATGGATAGGATTGCAATAGAGATGAGTGGATCATCACACTGAAAGCAGAGAATTTATTTACTTTGTTGATATAAGAGTACACAATTCTGTGAAGTCAATGGAACTCTAACAGCCATGCATAACAGCAGTCAAAACACAGACTTAAAATTTAAAGCAGCTAAAAACAAGATCCATGAGCAAAATATACACTCTAATAATAACAAGGAAAAAAAGGAACTAGTATTTTGTCTAAAAAGAGCTAAGCCTGATCTCGGCAAGGAGCTACATTTGCAGGGCAGATTGACAAAGAGGGGAGAAAAGCACCAAAGTAACTGAGGAGACTTACCAGCATCCAGTAAAGCGGTAAAACAAAATAACCCGGAAAAAAACCAATCTAGTCTCTGCTGGATATATTCAGTTCACAGTTGCTCCCTGAAAAAGGGAAATTTAACACAGGAATTGGGGAAAAAGTGGAGGAATCAGCAAAGCAGGCTCAGGTGGGGTCATGAAAGGAAGCCTTCACTTTTCCATGGGACCAAAAGACTTAAACTATGCAAAAAGGAAATGCTTCTCTCTACCTTTAAGGCGTAAATTTGTACAATGTAGTATGCTATATGTGTCAAGCAAGATTTGGCACATAGCCTTTGAAATACAGCGAATAAAGACAAATGTTAATACATCTCCTTTGTGAGATTTAGTTTCTACATATTAGCATTTGAATTGTACTCAGCACTCTGTCACGTTAAAAAAATACGCATTTGTATGCTTTTTTATTAGGAGAAACCAGCAGAAAAGCATTAACCTGAGCTCTGAGAACTCTAGGAAGAGACAGAAGCCAGTAAAAATCCAGCAACACACCTACAAAATCTGTATCATAAAAGAGCCTGCCAAGAAAAAAAAAAACTAAAACAACAAATAGCAGACATGAATTTCATATTCACGGAGGGCGCCTGTTAATTGACTGCAAGCAAATTATTGGTATTATCAAGGATTGTTTCAAAGGGAACTGAAATTTGTCATTTGCAGCTACTCTCTGGAGCACATTATCTTTACTCAGAGAAGGAAAATGTGCTAAACAGCACCTGTAAGAAGCTCATGTTATGCCATACAGAGGCAGCTAGTGCAGAAGTACCGAACAAATGCTTTTACTCAGTGAGATTACTGAGCAATGCACTATACAAAGGCCCCTCAGAACATACAATTAACCATTTAATTTTGGTCAAATGTCAACCCTCAAAGCAGCTATTTTGGTGACAGTGAAGCAAATCCAAATATAAAGAGGAAAGACGAAATTAAAATGATCCCCAACATGCAAAATTAAAATATATTATTTACAAAACCACTGTAAAATAAATATTACAAAAATAATTACAATTATTGCTATAAAGTTTTTATCTTTTTAATAATAGTCAACATTTCTGAAATACTTTTAAATCAGAAAAGTGTGTATCAAAAGTAATAAGGAAGAACAAAATAATTACATCAGTAATACGATATTAAAATGTGATTTAAAAAAAAAATCTTTTATTTGTGTCCTAATCTATAAAAAATTCCACAGAAACGTAACTACCCTGACATGCCAGGAACTACACTGCCTAGCTCCCACTGCTGCACAGAAGTCAAATCATTAGATTAGGGCCCGGCTGTCATTTATATTCAAAGTCAGTAATGACAGCTACTGAGTAATCGGTCTCATTTTCTCCAGTCACTTGAACATTTACTGAAGTCTCACCTGATTATTCACTCTTCCTAACCTTACTCAATTTCTTAAAACCATCTGGAGCACAAACACTCACTGTACTCTCTATCAGACAAAAATGGCATGCATACAGTATAGAACAGAAAACCAGCTACTTGCACTGATGATTTTTGTGATTTTTCAACAGCTAGTTCACACCACGACAGATGAGAAATATTTAAACCCCAGGGTAACAGTCAATAATAAAAAAATACACTGACATGACATATAAACTTCATGTTTAATATGTTCAAATCCAATGAATGATTTGAACAGCACACACAACACATAGAATTCAGCAGGAATACATTCAATTTGTTCTGTTTCAAAAAAAAAAAAAAAATCCTTAATTTTATTCCATTAAAACACCATTAACTTTTTTGGCTTTTTTATTTCCATATTGTATTTTAATATATTGCTCAGGAGAGTCATTAGACTGTCATGTTTAGTCAACAGAATACATGAAAACAGGTTTGCACAGACATAACATGCTGGATAACCTCTCAGGGCCACAGTTTCCATCACCTATAAAATAGAGATAATGATCCATACTTTTTCTAACGCACTTCAAGATTTACTGATGAGAAGTCCTATGCAAGAGCTAGATGTCCTCTACTGTTATCCTCTCACTGAATACAGTTATGTTGTAATAATACCATTACTGACCTCTTAAAATAACATAAAATCAGAATTAAGTAGCAATTGTATGATTATAAAATGTCACTAACTTCAGATAGTAGGAAAAGATTATTTAATTAAAGGAAGTTTGATTTTCAAAGGGGAAGAAGTTCAGATATATTCACAGATATTTATATTTTTTATTTAGTTGTGCAAAAAAAGATTACTGTACAGGTAATTGTAGGTACAGATGTACTCTACTTCCGTACAACTTTTCTGAATGAATAACATCATATTCACATCTAACAAGTGAAAGAAAATGGAATATACTCCTTTTCCTCTTCAAAACACAGGGGACAATCCCAGGAAAAGTAACACAGAAATAGATGGATGGGACTGTCTCTGACATCAAACCTATAAAACAAATTTTGTTGACATATATGTAATCGTTTGGGATGAGCTGCTGTATAACTTGTGCCCACCATAGCTGTGCTGAGAAATTCAACGAAGTGGGACTAGTAATCCCACACTTTGCTGTTACAGCTATTTTCCTCCAATGTAGATGGAAGAAGTTACAAAAGCATAGTTTGCCAAAGGTGATCACAATTATTTGAAAAGCCAAAGTTTCAGTGGCTTCACTAGTGCCCTGCATTTACAGGCCAGACAGTGAAATGCAGGCACAGCTGCATCTGGTGCTGAAGATGAGGCCATTTCTTCAGCATCTTCATTCTCAGTTACAACTGACATTTAATTTTTAAGTGGTACAGAAATAACATAGCAGCCCAAAGTATCTTCCTTGATAACTTAGATAAATCACAAGAATGACAAAACAAAACCATGAAGGATTTCGTATGGGAACTTCTTTGGGAGAGGAAAACAGCTACAGTTACCTTTGTGAAGAAATAATCCTTATGCGCTCCTGGCCTCACCAGACAAAATCCCACAGTCAAAGTAGCATTACCTCCTGTTTAATGTTATCCAATGCTTATGTTAAGATCTAACCGGAACGGATGCCTTGTGCTCATCAGTGGAAACAAGCAACAACTTCTGTAAATGCAATCTCAGTTCTTGTTTGGAGGCAAGTTAAACGACAATGAAATCCAGGTATAGATAGACTCTTAGCCCATTATATCTTCTAGAACAGTATTTGAGACGCTGAAGACAGAGCGTTCTATAGGAAGGTTTGTTTGGGGGTTTTACGATTTTTTTTTTTTTTTTTTTACAAGCATACCAAATTGTGTGATTGTGCCTGGCAGTTTGCCTTCCACAACAGAAATTAAAACTACTGTGTATTATATTAAGAAATAGAGAAAATTATGGTATTTCAAACTCTTCTTATTTCTTTGCAAAAAAAGTACAAAAACCTTGGGGAGGTTTTTTTTTTTTTAATAGCTGAATGACTAAGAAAGTTCCCTCTCTAGTAAGTCTGTCTTAGCTTTTCAGTCTCTTACAGACATTTAAATGTCTGACAAATAGATTATAGACTACTTGTTTTAAGAGTTTTTGAAAAAAATGAAGCTTGAATCTCTAGTATTTTGAAAGACAAGCACAATATTTGGTCTGCACAGCTTATAGCACCTATTAAAACCTTCATTAAAGCAACAGTGCAAACTACTGTAGTCAAAGACTGATGTCAGTAAGAAGTAATGCTTAACACACTGCAATAACTTGATGTTACAGTGGCCCATGTAGTCATTATGACCATGTTTTCATTCCGCTCTATATTGAAAAAATATAGGCACTAAGTACAACATTTTGATATAAGTTAGATTAGTTTTATCTAAAAGAGCCTATCAAACATTTACATGTAGGTGAGAACTATAGGTACGCTTATCACCCTAGTGGAAATTCATCTGGAAATTATTAGTGACAAAAGAGAGCAAATCCTTGAATAATTTCTGTCCACATAAACATTACATAATATTTCAAATAAATTAAAGTTGTGCAAATGCCATTTTGTATAATATAATGCTTTTTATAAACTTCATAATAAAAGTTACTTTCAGTTTTTTAACAGACAGTATAAAAGCAAATAAATAATCTAAACAAGTTTGTACAGTCTTCTTCATAGCAGCTATACAGAACTTAAAGCTATATGCTATGGAAAGCTTCCTTAATTACTCATAGACAACTTGCAAAGGCTTTGTATCTGTGCAGTCGTTATTAATTTCTTTGTGTTTTTCATATCAAGCTTTAAGTCTGCTTACTTCTGCACCCGTCAAAGGACAGGAAGTGTTCTATGAACAGAAAAAGATACCCAAAATGATAGGGTACTCTTCTTATGTTTCTGTTTCCTATGTTTACCTGGTAAAAAAAGAGCAAGTGTGATTCTTTTTCTTTCCTAATAACATCCTAACCAATCTCATTACCACACTGGGAATATATTTATTGCTGTCATAAAGCAAATTTGCTCAGACATCTCTTTGTAATCATAAAAATCAAAAGTAATCTTATACTTCACCGTACAAAACTCTATTTAAGAGTAAATACTTATTAGTTTTTCTTTATCGGTTCTACTATTTCATAAGCCCAAGACTTAATTTAGTAGGTAGTGAGTGCTATTTCCCCTTTTTCTATAATAGTTTAATATTATACCTAATTTTCCTTTCTTGGTTAATGAACCTTCAGTAACAAGAGAGGTAATAAATGAAAATACCCATTGTACATTTATTCTATCACCACTTACAATTCACTAGAACCACTTACTATTCAACAGAAAATCCAGAATAAAAAACAGCTTTTTCTTTTCACTTAAAAAATTATGGAATTTTCATACATTCAGAGCAAGCTGGGTAACTTCATTTTAACATGGTTATAAAGTTCAGCGAATCCAAGCTGCCTGACTTCTAGAGCAGTTATAACTAAAGAAATGCTTGAAATAATCTGGTGCTGTCGTGTACCTGATAGCGTTGCTTGGATTCCTGCTAGTGTAAGTGGAACATCATGTAAGTTTATTGCTTCCAAAATTTAACAATTAAAAAAGCCCACCACCTAGTTACAGAAATGAAAAAGTCTCATCACTTAAGGCAGAACATTTTCACAGAACTGGAAAAGATAAGATTCATACCACATATAGCACGATGATGTACGTATCAGCACTTCACTTGTATGTAATAGTTCAATTTTATTAAGTTTTATCTTATGCAACATAGGTCATGATATCTAAGGGAAAAAAAAAAGTTAAGCTGGAACTTTCATTTATGCATTCCCACATTTGGGTTACAGACTATAAGGCTAATAGTTTACCTGTGCAATTTTATTTTACAATTAAAGTTGAGGGTATATGTTATAAAGAACAAGTTTATAATTGTGGAAAACTACTGTCTAAATCAAGTACAGAGAAAGCATTATTTAGTCCAAAATCTTGGGGTCCTGTGAGGTGGGGGAGAATCTAGAGTTCTGCTAGAGCTACCTGTTTGTATAGGTGTCATTAAGTGGCACTGCAATCTCCTCCTGCTTTTAGTTTACACTCTCTGCCCTGGGTTTCAGCATTGGCCCTTGCATAATCCATTATCAATGCAGTCTAAAACACAGATTTGTCACATTCACTAATTCCACACTACATACAACACAATGTAAAGAGAAAGCAGATTGATCTTTCAAACTAGCGGGAAGCTCTCCTTAAATGATGTGAAACCATAAGTAGCGTTGTTATGTGGAAGAAATCTCTGATTAGTAGTATGGTAAAGCGAATAGAGCACTTCTGTTTCCTTGGCTGGTGTCACTAAGCCAAAAATAAAAATCTTATTTATCACTAAGAGTTGAATTCCTCAGGAATTTTCTATTTTCTAGGATTTCTATTCAGTTACAACAGTTGATTTTTAATTTTAGGCTGAAAAATTAAAAACAACATACAGTACTGTCGTCTTGTAAAAATGAATGACTGCTTCATAAACAGGGTTCCCAGTCACATAACCAGCTGGGTCTTTTCGTGTTGGTTAATCAATCTTGATTTCAAAACTGGAAGAAAAAAAAAAGAGATAATTAGACTTGGCAAACCCCAGAGAATTAAGCAAATTAATAGAACAAACAAGAATTGATCTAAAGGATACCTCACAGGAGAAACAGATCCAAGAGCAAACATTCAGTATCATAAACAGTTCCAGACATTTTGCAGTAAAATAAGGTGATTAAAAAGTTCTAACTCTGAGACCAAAGATCTATATTAATAGCTCGAAACTATGAGGCTTGGTCCCAACAACCTCTTGCTCTTGTCCCCTTATCAGCACTGTAGCTCTCTGGCCTCCCATATACGTAAATAAATTGTATTTTTAACGCACACAGTCCTTTGGAGACTTTCAACTGGTTGTAATTCCCATTGTCTTTAAAAATAGCTAGCACCCTGAAGAAGATAAGTCTAAACCTTCAGCACTTCAAGCTGCTCCACAACAGCTACTCAACGTTATTAATATTCAGTACTAACAGGACAAATACAAAATGTTAACCAGGAGGGGGAGGACGAAGGGCTGAAAGTGGGAAGGGGAAGTCTGAGGCCAAGAAACAGGTAAGAAGGAGAAGGCAGACAGCAAACAAAATGGAAAGTGCTCATTGTGTTGGATTTGGTTTCTGCTGCTCTGCCTCCTATCAGAGAGGGCAGGAGGAGAGAAAATGGAGAACAATGTTTTGTTTGTGCTGTATGGGATCATACAGGAGAGCCACTGCAGAGAATGACAGACTGTCTGCAGGCTACTAGAGCTGGCAGGGGGGCAATGTACAGCTGGTAGGGGGTTTCGTGTGTGTCTGTCTGCATGTGTTTATGTGTCTGTGTGTGAGAGGAAAAGACAGACAGAGACGGAGGGTGGCAGAGGGGAGAGAGATTCCCCCGGTTTTCCTTGCATGACATAAGAACCTGGAAGTGAATAACTGAGGGTCTTAAGGTCAACATACTGACTGATGTCATCATGAATAGATGACATACTGACTTGTTTCATAATAGATACTCAAGAAGGTGTACTGAAATCACAGGCAGCAGTTCTGCAAGAAAGAGAGGTCCTGCTGGATGCAAGTATTCCATGTGTGAACACATCAACACTATACCATAAAGATAGATAAAAATAAATAAAATTTTCATATTTTTGTATTAAAAGGGAACCATTGTGCTCATTATGATTCCATTTTTGACCCAAGTCACAGAATTTTACTCAGCTACTTGTGTCAAACAACAGCATATGGCGCAGCCAGAGGCAATATTCTTGACAGAGCAAACATTCACTTCTGACTTAAAAGTTCCAGTTACTAATCAGTTTTTCATACCCCT
>WAAD01023243.1:0-19316 GCA_013389945.1 Fregata magnificens
CTCTGCTCCGGAGCCCTTCGCCTCGGTGGCTTCAATCTTCTATCTCTGCCAGTCGAAGAGGAGGATGGGACTTGGCTGTCTGTGTTTATGTTTACACGAGTCCTGTATGTAGGTGCTGTTGAAGGCAGTGCCTTGTCTGTGGCCAGCCATGTCAGTGTGCTGTGTGTTTCCGTGTGTCTCTGGGATGCACACTCAGCTTTGCTACTGGATGAACCTGCAAACAGGAAAGTGACAGCTGCATCCCTCAGCCTGGGCAGGGGCCCTCGGTCCCTGGGCACGAGGCTGGGCTCCAGTGGTTGGGCAGGAGGGTCCTGGGCTGAACTGGCTGGAGGAAGCAGCTGCTCATCTAACATCACTTAACAGTATCTTTTGTGGAAGAATAGACCAGTGAGCTGAGGGCTACCAGGCATGGACTCACTACTACTCACATCTAACCTAGAGGAGTCTAAAGAAGCATTTGCCTGTACTACAACTGGGATCAAAGTGAAGAACAGCTTGCAAAGATGGAGAAATGAAAACACTGCTACTGTGTAACAATGAGATGGTCTTTGTGCTGGTATGGTGCACAAAAAGAAGCCAGGGTAGATAACCCCTCTAGTTTCCACACTGGGAGCTCTTGATTTTAGGGAAAATAAAGCAGTAATGGTCTCGAGGAAATAGCAGGCTGGATGCTGTCCTGGCTCCAGCTCATGACCACAGGTATTCTGAGGGAGGGTATCTGCCCATGCTATCCCAGTATGGGTTTAGGAGGGACAGGCACACAGACGCGGCTTGCACTCTGATTCCCATTTGAAGCACTCTCACTACTGCACATTAAACTACCTCTGAATCTTGTCTTGGAAACAGCGATTAAAAATCACTGAAAAATAATAGAACGAGCCTATCAGTTCTCCAAAACACGTGTGGGGCATATGGTGGGAAGAAAAACCTGCAGGGTTCTTCTAAAGGCCTTTGCCTCCAACACGTATGCTATTAGATTAGGCTTTTCCACATCTAGGTAATTTAGAGCAGAAGGAACTACGCTTAGGAAGTGTGAAAGAAAACCAGGAATACAGCTCCTACCAGCGTAAGAGGGTCAAACCCTAATTTACAGTAACAAAGCCATGTCATCAACGATAGGTATTTCTAATGAAAAATAATTTATCGTCTTCAACATTTAAAACATGGTAGACTAGCACCAAATGATCCGTCTCTGAAGTAAATAGACATTGCACAAATACAACATCAAATAAATACCAGTCAGTAATTCATAAAACTTCAAAATTTCCAGGCAGCTGTAATTACCTTTGTTTTGCTTCTTCATGCGGATGGTTGTGCTTTTAAATTTCACTGTAATGTCATGGTAAACTGGAGGGGAGAAAAGAAAAAGGCATTACAGGTAAATTCTTCCTTCTAGAAAAGCTTTAGCTCAGTACATTTAAGAAGTACATTTCTTTTTCAGAACTGTGAACGGGAAGTTGCTTTTACTATCCTCTGAGTTCTTTAAAGAGAAGGGTTAATTTAAGTAAATTTCTGGAATAGATTAGGAATGTTTACACATCTGTGAATACTATGTTACTATTGTATACAAACCCAATCTTCAATTGAAAAACATGAAGGTCTATATGCCTCCAATGATTCTCATTTAGCTTTGAGGTGAGCTCACGTGATATAATTTAACCTTCTTCCTCATACTCAGATTTTTCTAGTAATTCAGCTTTTAACCTAAGATTTCCCCATATACTTCAGCATCCTTGGATTTTCCATACAGAGTATCTAGCACTGCAGTCAAGATGGCTCGGAGACAACCTCTATGTTAAGTAGAATGGAAAGCACGGTGGAAACACCACCAGTTTTTAATCAAATCCCCAATCTGTTAGTGTGAAATAATAATGCTCAAGGAATAGACTCATGAGGATAACTGCGGTTTTGTATAAACTGAAGTTTTATTATACTGAATATTATCTACACAATGACTTGGTTAAATATTCATATACTCTGTAAGGTACTATCTTTCAAAATTTTTCTGAAAGATAACTGAATGTTTGGTATACCGGTACTGCATTTGACATCAGAGAAGACTTGTATGGTATTAAATTGAATTAACAAAAAGCTACCATGAAACATCAGACTGACTTCTCCAGCCCATGTTCTCCCCAGCTGCTGGGCTTTGTCAGCATACGTGGATTGAATCAGCAGGGAATCATCTCTGACATACAAAGGGGAAAAGCACAGAGGAGTTCACTGTAGAGAAGAGATGCCCAGACAGTATCTGATTTTCTTAACCCAAATTGTGCCAGCAGAGATCTAATCTTGCTACTACTCCCTCCCCCCATTTTTAAAGAGCCTGAAATACTATGCATTAAGTATCCAAATTTTAAACATGGCAAAGGCAGGAGACTAGAAGGGAGATAAATCAATATTTTAACAACAACATCTCGTATTGCATAATCATAACTTTTCTTCGTGGACCTTCCTACAACTGTTGATACAAACCTGAGTGAAAGTAAAGAGTAAACCACATATTAATTCCACGTAATGGTGATTTATTTTACACAGGGATTGACAGACTATGTACTCTGACATTACCACTGTCTAGCTAACACAGTCTGGGGCTAGGATTTCATACAGCATGCTGCAGAAACAAAATAACGCACTTCCAAAATAATACAATTGTCGTGGTTTAACCGTAGCGGGCAACTAAGCACCACACGGCTGCTCACTCACTCCCCGCCCCCAGGGGGATGGGGGAGAAAATCAGAAGAGTAAAAGTGAGAACACTTACGGGTTGAGATAAGAACAGTTTAATAATTTAAGTAAAATCTAATAATAATTATTATTATTTGTAATGAAAAGGAAAACAACAAAAAGAGAGAGAAAGAAAACCAAGAAAGACAAGTGATGCAAATGAAAAACAATTCCTCACCACCAACTGATCGATGCCTAGCCTGTCCCCGAGCAGCAGCCCCCCCGGCCAGCTTTCCCCTAGTTTATATACTGAGCATGACTTCATATGGTATGGAATATCCCTTTGGCTAGTTTGGGTCAGCTGTCCTGGCTGTGCCCCCTCCCAGCTTCTTGTGTACCTCCAGCCTTCTCAGTTGGTAGAGCATGAGAAGCTGAAAAGTCCTTGACTTGGTGTAAGCACCACTTAGGAACAACTAAAACATCAGTGTGTTACCAACATTATTCTCCTGCTAAATCCAAAACACAGCACTATACCAGCTACTAGGAAGAAAATTAACTCTATCCCAGCTGAAACCAGGACAACAATGCATCAGATCAGAAAGGTTTTAGTTAACATGTTTTTATGCTTTGTAACTAGTTGCAACCAGTTCTTGTTGGTATATTCAGTACTTATTCAAAGTTAAAGGAGTCGTCTAAACCAATCATAATACTTACTTGTGTGGTTCTGATACAGCTCTATAAAATGTAAGCAGCATATTGCTTTATTCTTTGCCTAGGGAAAAAAAGCAGAAACATTTTTTCTTGAACTTTTCTGCGAAGTATTTGAAATTTACCATTGGTCAGTTAACTAGACAGAAAAAGAAGCAAGAAAGAAAACTTACGAAAACAGGTTTGCCATATCTAAACCATTTACTTCTTGGCAATGAAAATGTTCTCTTTAAAGAACTGCTTTCTCCTAACAGATGTAATATTTTAAAAGATTTCTCAATATAGTAACAACTCAAACTTTGTGTATTTTAGCATTGCTACTTTGATAGCTTAGTTGAGCATTACAACACAAACTAGATTAATGTAGATGGACAAGTAACATTTTGAAGTCTAAAGGAGCCTTAATAAGGTCATTATGCATGTGTAAGAGAAAAATTCCTACACACTAACTGTATAAGCAGATTATATGCTATATAGATATTGGAAACAAGTGAGCAAGGGAGGGTAGGTATAAGCCATAGAAAAGGGAGTAGAAAGAAAATAGAGAGTGCATTAACAGAATCTCATTGCAGGGCAACCTCATCATGTGTGTCCAAAGAAGAACAATGAAGCTGGTGAAGGGTCTAGAGCACAAGTCTTATGAGGAGAGGCTGAGGGAACCGGGGTTGTTTAGTCTGGAGAAAAGGAGGCTGAGGGGAGACCTTATTGCTCTCTACAACTACCCGAAAGGACGCTGTAGCGAGGTGGGTGTCGGTCTCTTCTCTCAAGTAGCAAGTGATAGGACGAGAGGAAATGGCCTCAAGTTGTACCAAGGGAGGCTTAGATTGGATATTAGGAAAAATTTCTTTACTGAAAGGGTTATTAAGCACTGGAACAGACTGCCCAGGGAAGTGGTTGAGTCACCACCCCTGGAGGTATTCAAAAGACTTGTAGATGTGGTGCCTTGGGACACGGTTTAGTGGTGGACTTGGCAGCATTAGGTTTATGGTTGGACTCGATGATCTTAAAGGTCTTTTCCAACCTAAATGATTCTATGATTATTTGTATCAAGATGGACAGATCATGTACATGGACTTACTTCTTTGCATAGACTACAAAACATACTGATTATTAAAAAAAAAAGTGTAGGTATGAATTATTTGTGCTTGATAGGATGAGATACATTTGTGCTTGATAGAACAAATAATTCAATCAACGTACTTTCCGTAAAGCATTCATCCTGTCACCTGCTTTCCCCATTGCAAAACCTGCAAGACAGAAAAGAGCAATTTTATTACTGAGAAATACATGAGGTAGGACCTTCAGAAAGCAAAGGGGAAAAAACAGAGAACTCCACAACCACATTTAGTACCTGTTATTTCCACTCCATTGCAGAGATCATATTCACAAAATGGTCCACAAAAAACCCACAGAAACCATAGAAAGTAACAGTTTAGGAGTCATGAATACCTAACAATTGGATGCCAATTGCTTGTTATCAAATGAAAACAAATAAGGCTTAAGTTATTTCTTTCGTGTATTTGTCCAAACTTGTTCCAAACAATTGAATACTGGTGACTGCTTCAGCCAAAAAAAGTCCAGTCTTCTGCTTAAAAATAAAGAAGGGAAGGAAGAAAAAAGGGAAGCTGATGCAGATATATCAACTACATCTGTACAAAGAGTAGCTCCAAGACCCTAGAAGCAAAGAAGGAGACTGGGTTTCTATTAGCCAAATAGAAAATGTGAAAACCAAGTTTAACAGAACAGTGCATTTGCAAAAATGCATGCCTGTAGAACAGAGAAAAAAAACCAGGCTGCCAGTTTACAAACTGCTACCTAATTCTCCCTGAACCCTCAGACCTACTCCTATTTACCAGGTGAACTGTGGTAATGATGAAAAGATTTCACAGCAATGTTGGAGTATTTGCAGTCAGCTCAGAGCAGGACATCACCTGACTGTATGGAATGAATAAGAGGATGTGACAACCGTTTTTACAAGCTCTGTAGTTCAACAATGTCAAGGTAGAGTGAATTAAAATAATTTAACTTCAAATCAGCAGATAGAGCTTTTTCGGTCCTTTGATGTTTCTGTTGTGCCAGCTAGGGCTGTGGGTCACCTGTATCCAAAAGCCTAATCCAAATATCTATGGGATTGGACCCATTGGCCAACACTGACTCACTAATTTCATGCAGACGTTACAGGAGAAATGGGCTGGAAGAGATCTAGGAAATACTATCCTGACTGTTGTGGTGCTACAAGCAAAGAGGATATGACCGCAAGCCTGGAGGCTGCTGTGGAAGAAGCAGACAGTCAAGGGTAGTGTCTTATATCAGCTACCTCCTGAGACAGCTTTCCCTGTGCACGCACCATGCACCCAGAGGTCTCTGTCACCTTCTAACTCCTGCACAAGAAAATGCAAGGAAACTGCGCTGTTCTTTTAAACACACACACAGAGCACAACAGCAGTGTATTAATGCTGTGAAGTCGTGCAACAGATTAGAAAATGCCAAAAATGAGGTCACCTGGGGAACCTCAATTCAATCATTCAACACATATGGATTAAAGTGATAACATGTTTCATTAAAAAGCTTTTCAAAGAAGAGGTAGGAAGAATTTTTTTCAGAGTAACATATCTTTCTGCTGGAGGACCACGCCTTCCCCTATATATAAATTTTCCTTCCCTCCAAACTGCAATTAAAATTCAGCTTGGAGGAACACATCTGGACTTGAATCTTTCACATAAATGAAGTTCTGCAAAACTGTAGTTGACTGGAAATACAGTTGTCTTATTAAAGCTCCCACATATCCCATCATCAGAGATACCTATTCAGCTCATAATAAAAGGAGACTATTTACATCCAAAAGGTGGATGCCCTGCATATATACTGAAAGCAGGATTTTCTTTACTAGAGTCACATAGCAATGCAAATGCAATTTCCTGTACTCTGTCACCAATACAATACATGCCTCTATTATGTGGATTATTTACTTCACAGCTATTCACTTTCTATTTTTGTAGCTGATTCTTCTTTTAATTCTGCACAGCTGCCTTATCTCTAAGTCCATCTGAGGTCTAGTAGGAATTTTAATGTACATTGGTTTGTATCCACAGAAGAATGCATGAAAACTATGTCCTTATGGAGAAAAACTTAGCACATTCAAGGGTGCTTCTTAAATAAAACTTATCCTGCAACAAAAAAAAGTCTTTAACTCCTGGTATTTGAAAACTGAAAGATAAACACTATTTTCTCAATAACAGAACTGGAAACCTGCAAGAAACTCATTGCTGTACACGGTGGCTGCATAGTTCCTTTATGGATGCCTTCACAATTAAGTGGTATTAGCATTACCTTTTTTAATTCTGTCTTGGAATCTGACCCATCCCAAAAGCTGACTACCAAAAGCAAAGCATGTACTGTCAAATGAAGGATGCCCAATAATTTTTGTAACTGACAAAGTGAAACAGAAAATCCTTAAGAGAAAATATACTTTTCTGGGAATATCTGCTAGCCTTTACAGATTTTTTTAAAAAGGCAGTGACAGTTTTGTGGGGTTTTTTTTGGGGGGCGGGGGCCTCAAAAGACAGTGGCCACTGTCATGGAATGCCTCCTTTTGCTTTACCAGTATGTAATATTGTTAAGTATTATATATCTAGTAATATCCAATGTATAAAGACCTGGCTATACCATTGCATTGAAGTACTAATATGTGCTTGTCAGCCTTGTCTATTTTCTTTTGCTTGGTTGGTGGTTGTTTTAACTGGGACCTGCTCATTCAGAAAATTTGCAGCCATAACACAGAAACTACTTCAGCCTTCTCTACACTGAGTTTCCCATCAACAGCCATAACTGAGAATTTTTCTTGCAGCTTTTTACTTTGGATACAACCCTGTAAAAAGATGCAGTAGAGTGAATTCTTTTCTCCTCATTTTGTAAAGACCGATTCTGACCAACTCAAAGGCTCTTCTGGCGAAGATTGCTAAACACTTCACTTGAAGAAAGAACTGTCATTATTTATTGCAGCACTTTCCAAACTTCTGGGGAGTGGAACATGGCACAACATGCCAGGTATCAGTCATCTGTGTCTTTGCTGTGAGTGATCTTACTAACACATGAAGCAGTACCATGGTATCAGCTGGGATCCAGGGCTAGTTAATCCAAGTTGGATGCTGCACTGAGACGGTTTGACTGTTTCTAGAGATAGCTTGGTCATCACTACACTGCATGCATAACTGCTCAGAGTTCCGTTACAAGGAAATCACAACTAAACTGAAGGCCTCTGACCAGTATTCTTTCTCCAGTCTTTGCTGAGAAAGAAAAGGAAAAAGGTCTCTTTTCACAGCTCATATTAGAAGATCCTTCATAATCTTACATTTCTTTTGATTTGTCCTATTCACTTTATGCTGTAGACAGCATTTCCATGGTTAGACTTCACATTGCTTGCTGAAGAGATTGTTATAAAGAGTTATAATGGAGAAAGCCTACAAATGGGTCAAGCCGCAGATCACTGAAGTTACTATGAGACCGGACTCAAAGGGCCCCGAGTATTCTATTTTTCCTTAGAAGTGTAAATATAGTATTTGTGGGAACCTCATAAAGTGGAATTTTTTTTTTTATGATTAACTTCAATAAAATAAGAAAGCTTCCTGAAGAGGCTGAATCAGAAAGAAGTTTAGGGTCTTCTGATTTGACAGATTCATTAGGAATTTCTGAATCAAGATGCTAGCTGAAACTACCAATAAACAAGGCCTTTTTAACTAAAAGCAGTAATACTTCCAAGGGACTCTCCTGAGACTTAGGGAGAAGGAAAAAAAAAAAAATCAGCCAGATTTATACTAATTCTACCTAGAAATACTAACACTAGCTAGAAAATAACCCAGGAAAATGCACAACCAGTCATGCTGCCCTTTGCTGCAAAGTGGTCACTGCTGTTAGAGCAAATGAAAATAAAACCCCAAGAACCCCAACAACATGAAAGTGATTTTCAAAACCAGAAAGACAAATCCACATCCACTGACTCCTACTTTCTCATGATTCTGTCTGCTTTACTAACCATGAAGGCCCAGATTCATTTTAGTCAAGCACAGGCACCTCTGTGAAGAGCACACTCAGATGAATTTTCTTCCACCATCAGCACAGAAGGATGAATACTTCCTGGTGCATGTCAGCCCACCTGCAATTCCAGGCACCTTTTGCAGGTGCCTGATTCTTTTCTTTGACTTGAGAGTAAACAACTACACTCCACGTCTAGGTGCCTAAGGCTAGGTGAAACAAATGCAGATACGCAGGGCTGAATACTTTCAGGCTTTGATTTTTTTAAAACATAAACAGTATCTACAGTAAAAAGAAACAGTGTGTACAGGAAAGCATAGATGATCCCTTCTGGTAGGATCTACCAGTGGTTAGTTCTATCACTCTAGAGTTAGATAAAAAATGTTTTTACCACTGGATAATATACGGTCCAAACCTAATCACATACTACTACTTTTCCCAATTTCTTTTTTTATGCAAAACAAAGTGCCCAAACGAATATATACATAATTTGATTATAAAGCTTACTTTTATAGATGAAACTCAAAATTCTTACAGGTATTTCAATATTGCCCAGTGGAAAAAAGGGTAAATTTCCTTTTTTTTTTTTTTTTTAAAGTATAAAAAGTCCCTTTAAATCACCACACGTCCCAAAGTCCTATTACAAACAATGATTAATTTGGCATCTTTTACATACAGTAAACGCACATACCTGCAGCCCCTTTGCCATTTCCAATAGCCACTAAGGCACGTATTGATTTTTTTCTGCCTTCCTTTGCCTTCATACAAAACACATTTTTCACCTGAAGAAAAAAACCCACAAAGCATCTTGTTATGGCACAGTCCAACCATTTTGGTTTTTTTTTTTTTTTTAAAGAGAGTAAATTTACCAAAAAGGAGTTAGAGGTCTGTGATGAAACCTTACAACATATACTGTCTTTGTCAATGGGTATCATCTGCAGTGGGACACTGGCTTCAAGCCATTCAATACGTAAATGCTGCTAAAAACCTATACTCAGACACAGAAGTTGCCTTAGTACAGTTTCATTAAAATATCCCCTCTGTTGTGTTAAGCTGCACAACAGATAATGCTCTAATGCCACTAGCTTCATGTGTGATTTCAATCATGATGAAAAAAGATGGAAAAATGTTGAAAGTGACATTAATACCTCACTGACCCCTGCACATTTCAACATATTTTAGAAGCACTCTCAGGAATTGCTCAAAGCATGTTGTTTCTTTACATGGGTTAAAACTTAGGATTGAAATCTACTTGCAGATTGCAGAAGGCAGTCTCCTTACTGAGATGACAGCTGCTAAAAAGAAGACTTCATTTAAGAGAGGGGAAGAAGAAAATGGTATTTCATTCCTGGAACTAGAAATGTTTACAGAAACTCTGCAAGAAATTCAAGCAGAGATGCAAGAAAGCTATTTAGTTTGGAGTGAGGGGACACAACAACAATTGGGGAGACAGGTGGCCTTATGGTTATCATTCTGGAAATCTAGATTTGCTTCTGCCTCTGCTACAGACTCCCCTATATGACTATAGGCAAGTCACTGTCTCCCACCTTAAATGGTCTAATATATCATCTGAGATCCTTTGTCCACCTAGCTCCTGTTCTAGTTTCCTTGGTTTTGTTTATATATTAAAATACATATTTATTTAAATATAGACATATATTTTCTATATAGTTTATATACTGTATATAATATATAAAATATAAAAATACGATATATAGTATATATAAATATATATATACACACATATAAAATAACATACTGGATATTGCTTGACTGCGTTAATATCTGTGTCTCAGAATTACCAGTCAAAGATACAATTTACTTCATGGTTCATTTCTCCCCTTCCTCTCAAATGCATCAGGGTCTACTTTCTTGAAGCCTCAATATGATTTCCATAAATTATAATAACAGTTGAATTAAACATGCATTGTTAATACATGAATTAAGCAGTGCTCTCCCTTTTTCCCCGACATGTAATTCTTCAGTAAGCTAGTCTTGCTGTAGCGTTATACATCTGAAAGTAGATTATTATAAAATACTTGGTCATGGCATAAACATTCTTACTGAAATTCACAAAAAAAAAATTCCACTGACATCACTAGGTGATGTCACTGACTCATTAGGAATGAGTGCTTCTGAAAAATTCCACCTTGCATTCATTAAAATGAAGATGCTGTTAAATTAAAGGTGCACATATATTCTAAAAAGCACTTTGAAGAAATATCAGCTTTGCTCATTGCTTATTCCAAGCTATTTTTCTTTCTGCCATCTTATTGCTTACGTGTACAAGTACAAGCTAAAAAACCAAACCCCCTAAGATGAAAGTGCCTGTGGAAATAGGCTATTTACAGAAAATGCAAAATAATGATGGAAGAAAGAAAAGAGAGTGAAGTAGAATGATCTCTCCAGGAGCGTCAAGAGCATACTATTTTTGCTTTGCACATACTTTTGTTTTCTATTGCCAATCTGAGTAAGCGCTTGTACGAAAAAAAAAAAATGTTGGCATGTGTATTGTCAAAAATAAAGGGCGTGACGTTTGTAGAATCTACTCAAAAACTGTTCCTCCCTTTCCAGAAGGTGGCAATAAAGACACATGCAATGAGCTTCTCCAGAAGACTTCCTAAAGCTGCACTTGTCACCTGTTTCTGAGCAGCTCTGAAGGAAAATGTGTTCAGTCACCCATCACGATCAGTGCTATTGCATCTCTCCTGAAATGCTGTGAAGGCCTTTCAAGCTTGATAATGTGCACAGGCAGCCATGACTGCTGGAACAACAGTGTCCTTAGATTCTCCCCGCCACAGCCCTGTGCCGCCTTACATCAAAAAAAGCAGTGCTCTTCCAGAGTGTGCTCAGTAATGCTTCCCTTCCATCTTGGAAATAAAGCATGCAGCTGAAAGCCTATCATTAAACTGCACTGGAATTAATTAATACACACTGAACAATGTGCCACTTTTAAAACAGCATGACCTCTGAAAAGTGACTGAAACTAAGACATAATTACTCCTATTTACTAGATTGCACTCAAGCCAGATTTAAAGGCAATTTTTTAAATTTGAAAACAGATGCATGCTCAACCTTAATCACAGTGTACCTCAAATTGACTGTCTCCCTGCATCCATTGTCCAGTGGTGATAATGCAAATTCAGCTTGCTTTCGAGAGCTGAGGGGAAAACAGCATCTCTCAAATACAAAATGAAACCACCTCAAACATTTATTAGGAGGAGAAACGGCAAGCAACAGTTTCAAAGGGGGAGTCGAAAATGTGGAAATAGGCTACAGTCAGAGACAGGCTGCTAAAGGTTACTGTGATTTCAAGTACTTATCAGCTGTTGCACTGTTAGAAAAAGGTAAAAACCCAACACTTCTCTAGAGGTTTTGTTCTTCTAAAAGCAGAATGAATGACAAGGCCAAACTGATTGCCCTTGGAAAGTCCTCCTTTCTAGCAATCATATTCTAGTCATGATTTTTAGGAACCTGCGACCTCTAGGCCACACTCTTGACACTGTTATTCTTTTGTTGCTGTTATGCAGAGGAGAGTGTCTGCACAGGCTGATCCCCTCATGGCATAAGGTCCTCCGGCCCCAATACTTCTCTAAGGTAGAAGGTGAGACAAGACAAAATGAGAGCAGCGTGCAGTGCTGAAAGAAAAGCACTTCCATGCAAGTGAGCCTAGAGAGGCTCAGGGACATAGCTAAAAGGCTTGGGAAGCCAGTTAGCCAAAAGAACTGAGTAATAAACTTGTAAACAAAAATCAAGCCCATGTTAGCTAGATCATGTCTGTATCAGCCTTCTCTTCTCTGTGAAAAGCACTGAGGGCAGAGCAGATTTGTACCACAGTGACAGAACATCTCCCAGTTGTAACTTAAACCTACCATACCTAAAAATCAGAAATTGCACAAGCTAGCTGGAAGGCAGAACTAGTATTGCTGACAAGTGACAAGGGTGTCATATGGTTTCTCTCAAAGTGTGCAAATGGTGGGCTGTGGCAAGGGCACTCTCAGAGACCTTCTCAATAACAGCTAGCTCGTGAATTTACCAGTCCATACTGATGCTTAATATAAGTGTTAGGGAGAGCCGAATTCAGTAGCCCAACAGAGGCGAGGCTGCCATAGCTCCATGCTCCCAGTTCCAACACCAAGCAAGGTGTTAAGGGATGTCAGGGGTGGACACCACCTCCCGCAGCTCCAGGCTGGACTGACTTTGTCCCGCCTGGCCACTGGAGCCCAGCCTAGCCAGGCTGAGACACATGGCTGCAGGTTCAAAAAGTAGCAAAGCCGAGTACGTATCCCAGAGACAAACATGCAGGACACTGACATGTCCAGTTACAGTCTGTCACAGACAAGGCACTGCCTTAAACAGCACCTACATATAGGACTTGCATAAAACCTAAGTATAGACAGCCATGTCCCCTTCCTCCTCTTCAACTGGTAGAGACTGAAGTTCACTAGTGCAGGCCCATACACACCATTCTCTAGATTCATGAGCACATGCATATTTGTAGATCCCCCAAGTACAAGCATGGCCCCTCTGTCGATCTGATACCACTGCCCAGGCCCTCTTACCCGCTTCATGGATTGTCTACTTGCCCGCTAGTACAGCCTGGTCCTCACTAGCACACACACAGCACTCACACACTCATCTCAAAGGCACTCCACATTCACAGGTCCCCCTGAATACAAGCAACTGGTCCTCTGCTTGTCTGACCCCATGCCCAGACCTCAGGCTTCCTACCCACTGGCTAGTCCAGCTTGAAGTTTGCTAGTAAATTACACCTCCCCCACCAAACAAACATCAGGTTTGGGGAAGATGCAGACCCTCATCTCCCTGCTGCCTCCACAGAAGCTGGCACCAGGCAGACAGGCTTTGACTCTCGGTCCTGCCTCAGGCACCAGTGCTGAGCCGCTGACTTGCTTCGCTCACCCTGGTCCTTCCCAGTAGCTGATTTTCAGGACACACACCATTCCTGCACCAGTGGCTGGTGGCAAAGACCCTCACCTGCTCCAGTAGCTAGCACTGAGACCCCACTTGCTCCAGTTGCTGACACCACAAATCAGGAGTGCCCACATCCCCAGTTTGATTGCAGTTGGTGGCACCAATTTCACTCCCACTGGTCCCCTCATGTAGCTGGGCTCAAATTCTGTAGAACCCTCCCTAGATCCCAAGAGCTACGGCCCCTGCAAATACTGACAGTAGGACCCTCGCTTGTTCCAATAGCTGATATCACAGGCCCCAGGGCACCCACACGCTCGGTCTGACTACAGTTGCTGGCCTGGTGTCCACTCAATGCCAGTCCCCCCAAGAAGTCCTTGCACTTAGTCCCTGCAAACCTCACACACACACACGACAGAGAGTGAAATAAGACAGAGAGATAATTATGAAAGGATTTAATAAGAAGATAGACTGTGGTGATCAGGCGCAGGGCTCAGTCAGACAAAGCATATAGACTGGCCCCATCTTAAATGCAGCCAGCCCCTTTTATACTCCTCCTTTCTGTCTATTCCTCCTTTGTTCTTTCCCAACCCTTTCCACTGCACATTCCTTCACCAGTTTGCACAGTTCCAGTGACACCCCTCCAACATCCTGGACCCTCAGGTTTGCGTCCTTATCAGCTGCAAAGTACTGGTTTGCCTGCAGCTTTTTGATAGCCCACCAATAAGTGTGACCAACAAGGTTTGTTTCTTTTCTTTGCCCCCGTGAAATCTGCCTGTCAGGCTTGTGTCTCCGTATATTTTGCTTACAGCTTCCCCCTTTCCTTAGTATCCCACTGGATCACTATCTGATAATCTTAATGAAATAAACATTCTCACATTCCACATACCCTTAGCAACTAGTGTGGCTGACCAGGTTTGGTTCTCATAACCACCTGCCTGTTTGTCGGTCAGCTTTATGTCTCTCTATGTTCTCTTTTATGGCTTCTCCCTTATTATCCCCTTTTTACATTGAAAAGGTCCTTAACCATGCACCCTTAAAGGAGGAGATGCTCTCTCCATCCATGTACCATATGAAATGGCTTTGTTTCCTTTTCAAAGGATGATCCATAATCATGACGAATTATAATTCAGTTAAAAGTTTCTGAATGTTCCAAATGTCAATTATTTCATCGACACAGGCTGACAGGTAAAAGACATAAAAAGATTTAATTATTTAATCAACAGAACCAGTTGAAGGTAGCATCTCTAAACTCTACTTAAAAGGCAGGCCAAAACTCTTGAGAACTCCAAGAATATCAGAAATACATTCTGGTGCACAGCTCTGACCTCTCATTCTTTCCTGTGACAGGTTGCTTCAGGTGCTATCTAAAAACTGTCTGAAGTTTTCACTGTCAGACTAAAGACACTGTCAGTATCATACAGGGAACAGAAAACTTCCCTGTAGTTCTAAAAGCAGACTAGAGCTCCAATAGCCCAAAAGTACTTTTGAGTCAACATCTCATTCGAAGTAAATTATTACTCAGAGAGTATCCTGTATACCATATAGTTTTTCAGTCAAGGATGTCAAACAATGGATCTCAGACACTGTAATTTCATGCAGCATTTCCTTTTCACAAGCCTTTTTTATTGCACCCTTTGCAAAAACAATAGCTAGAAAACAATTTCCAATGACTTATAATAAGAAATGAAGGTTTTAGACTGTGTATTAGGGAATGTTCTTTTTGTCACAAGTAGCAAGTCTACCAAGATGAATTCTGTGGTCTTAAAACAAACACATACTCATGGGTTTTTTGCTACTTCGTGGAAAGTTGAAACTATGGCCTTATATTCTATTAACAACCCACTGCTGCACTTAGACAATTTATTTTTGTTTAGCAGATGCAGAACAAATGACTATAGAGTGATACAGTTGTAACTCTCTTCTGCGTTGCATGCACTTTTGTGACAATTCGTTTAGAAATACTTAATACAAGGTCCTTGATATCATTTTGACCCAACAAACCTTCATTTTTCTGACTTTACCCCTGCTTTCCACATACCAACATAAAGCTACTGTTCCTAAGGCAAGTCAATTCTCCGTGGCTTGGTAAAGAAAGCCTAGCAGTTCCTAGTGTCACCATCCCTGAACAGTCCCAGAACAGAATGAGAGTCGCCGCTACACAACCAACCTTCTCTACTGCCCCTCTGATACTTGCCTAGGGCTGGATTCAGATGATTAAGTACAGGTGACATTAAACTGCAAGAACATAAACCTTGAAACTTCTGCTAATCTTTTCCAGCTAGGAATAGTGACTATTTACTCTACTCCCGCTCAGATTTTGGCTAACACACAGCTCATGCTAAGGCCTGATGTATGCTGGTAGCAGCTCCATTAGGTTGAAGTGAGGGCAACATGTAGGCAAACACAATGGCCAGGAAGGGCTCAAGGTCCTTCTGCGGCCACTGTCACCTGCAGTTTGCTGTCCCCTGCAGCCATCATCCTTGCATACTGATTGTCTGGCAGTTTCTTCAGAATCCCCTAACTCATGGCAATGGTACAGATCAAATTTCCAAGCTGGATGGTATAAATTTGTCAGCTTACCCAAAAAGATTTTGAAGTTGATCCAACAGCAGCCAGACTGCTGAGGCTTTCGTGCTTCCCAGTGTGATACAGGGGATGCCCACATCGTGACAGAGGAGGAAGGATGAGCACTCTTACTGTTGGTTTGGCAACTGTTTTGCTCACAGATGCGTGAGTTACAAGTTGTGAGTTATGAGTTATGAAATACAGAACTTTTGAGTTAGAAACCTCATGAATTAAGTGATGAACTAGTGAATTCATGTGTTTAACTAGTCAGTACAAAGGAGTTTGAATGCTTGTTTGATGTGTGTAGTAAGTAATAGTAAGCTCATAAAATAAACTCTAATTTACAGAGTATATTGCCCTGTAAATTTGAGCAATCCAAACGGACCGTGACAAGCACACATAACACTACTTTGCACATGGGCAGCACAACCCACACCAGATGCAAGTTGTGCAGACCCGGATCAGAAAACTGCTTCTTTCCAATTGCTCTCTTCAGTCTTGCTTCTCCACAGTGCCATACAACAGTTGAGATAAATGCTGCATCCAAACAGGTCTCAGACAATCAAAACAAGCATGCTGCAATCCAGCTGAATGTCTGAAGAAAACAGTGGGATAACAAGCAAATGACCCAACTCACTTGACAGAAACCGCCAGCTTTAAGAAATTACAGGTTTCTCATGAAGTCTTAGCACATCAGGACTCGGATATGAACTGCCAATACTATGATACAACTCTGTGAATCATACCCAATCTCAAGTCAATTCAATTAAGTCTCTAAAGAATACTACTGGACATAACATGCAAAAGAGAGAAAAGATTTAGATGAGAGCCTAGAACCTGGCTTCATTTACTGCACACTATCTTGATTACAAGACAAATGTATTTCTTCTTAAAGGCTTTCTGAAGAGTTCACTACTAACTCAATTCCTGGGAAAATCCGTATGCTTTTCAGAATATCCACTCAATTACCCACTCAATGCAATTTACTTTGATTGATTCTGTCTAAGGAAGAACCAGTTAGTTATTTTTACTATGCAAGTGTTATAAAAGATCTCTTTTGTCTCTCTTCTTCCCTCCCTTCCCACACTCTTAGAAAGTAAAACCAAACAAAGAAAAACCACACAAACACCCAAAAGAAAAAGGTCCACATACAGTTTTACCTACAACGTAAGAAAGAACGAGAGATAACCCTGTACTAAAATAGCAACATAAAATGATTTTGTATTTCAAGGACCAGAAAAGATAATACCAATATCCCAGTACCCAGCTCATGACATATGAAGCTCTGTATATAAAACAAAGCACCAGTGTATTTATATCTGCAGAGAGCAGTTTTTGCTTTAAGGATAGTATCAGTGTCTTTATTGCTGCCTTTTGCACCATTTCTCTGTACAAATTGAGTGTATTGACTGACCTGAACTTCTTTAGCAAGTCTATACCTTTCTGTAATTTAACACTCAAACAGAAATCAACCTTTCTTTTGTTTAAAAATGAAAGTACCACATCCTAACCATCTGGCTGAAAAACGGAACTGTTCTGACACTGGAAAGGTTGCACTGACCCAGTTACAATGGGGCCATGCTTGCACAAAATTCTTCAAGGAAAGTTATCTTTATTAGAAACAGGTAATGAAAAACAGAAAAGCATGAAAATAATAGTAAGTGATCAAAAGGCAGTGTTTTTGTAACTGGCGGGGGGCAACTTCAGTATTCAACAAAAAAACCCCAGAGATCTGTCTTTTGCAAAGGGCATTATTTATAACTTTATCTTCTCCCTTAGCAAGCTCCCCTTCGTGAAAGATTCAAAGGGCCACTAAACCTCATGTTACATGCTTTCAGGCCTTACTGATTACTAGGTCTCACTTCCTAATTTTGATTGCACTACAAGGCAAATACTCTCATAACACAGGTTATCATATAGGCTACTTTTTTTACGATGTTACCACATTGATTTTGGAGAAAAATAGAATAAAAACTCATCTGAGGATGGATGATACATGGAACGAAGCCTTCCAGTTAAAGTAAGAATGGCATATGCCAACTACAGCTGTAAATTTTAATTACCACTATTATTACATTATGTTAAACAACAGTAAATACTACCACCAGTTCTATTCACAGAAATTCTTCTTATGTATAATATATGAGCAAAACAGGAAATGTGCCTTCAGTTTGGCAGGGAAAGGTAGCCCAAGCAGCCCAAGGAACTCTAAGGAACACAATAGGCTATAGAAAAGCCAGAAACAAAACCAATATGCAGTCCCTGGTGCTGTCCGTTAACACTCACTCAAGCTAGCTTTTTCTCTGTGACAACTTTAGCTCTAGTTTACATGAAAATCTGACCTTGTCTGTCTCTATTCTACAAGCAGGGAAATATCAAGTTAGCTTTTCTGTTTCTACATTATAAGAAAACACTTCAATAAGCAATTTCTCTCTTTTAGCAAGGGAGCACAGCCTTTTTAGTAGCATAATCACAACAGAAAGCGGCTTTTGTATCTTTGTTCATACGACAGTCCTTTAAAAATGGCTGTCAGTTTTTTGCTGCAAAGTATAATTTCCCAGCAAACATTATTTTAATCTCCTGTACTGTTGTGAAGATGGAAAAGACACACAGAAATAGCATCATGTATGCCATCTATTTAAAATAAGAATGCTAAAAAAAGATCTGTTTATTTCAAAACTTGTACCTGTTATCAGAAAATTATAGGACTCTATTATCTTGGGCTCACTGCTGGCTTTGAACATAGAAGTTTTTGCTGCTGCTGCTGCTATTTTTCTGCAAAAAACACTCCTCTCTCTCTCTCTTAGTTCACATCGGTGGCAATCTCATATAACAGTAGAGCCCCAGCCTGCTTCTAAAAGCTTTTTTTATTATTTAGATATAATAAAGCATTGAAACACATTTCTATAGCACATGGGAGCATTGCATAGCAACTTATTTTGTTGTTTAATCTAATGAATTTGACTGTAAATAATTATGCCAGCACAGAATGGCCAACTTTAGTAAATACCTACTGTAGCATCCAAACTGACAGTGAGTTGTGACATGTCACAGTAACAAAACAACAGCCACTTTTCTGCAACGTGCCCCTTCAATTAACTGAAAGCATTGCCAACTGCAGGGCTCATTAAGAAAAATCACTTCTTTTATGAGCGGTGCCCACGCAACTCAACTATTACAAGTTGTCTTCCAACACAGACACAGCTAAAGGCTAAGTGGTCCAAATGGTCTTTGCTACATCAGAGTCAAAACCCAGAGTGCACAGTCCACTCCAAAAACTCATTTACTTAAAGGAGTTTTAACAAATTGTGTGGGTTTTCCAAAACCCATCACAACAATCTACTGTGTGTACAGCTACTCCTGATCTAAGAGGAACTAAAAAAAAAAAAAAAAAAAAAAAAAAAAAAGATGTC